>PVHP010009517.1:0-50343 GCA_004024765.1 Zapus hudsonius
AGAGAGAGAGAGAGAGAGAGATTGGACATGCCAGGGCTTCAAACTGCTGCAAACAAACTCCAGTTGCATGAGTCTCTGTGCATTTGGCTTTACATAAGCACTGGGGAATAGAACCCAGGATGTTAAACATTGCAGGCAAGCACCTTAACCATGGAGGCATCTCTCCAGCCCTGCAAAGAAGTTTTAATGGAGGCCTTTTTTTTAAAAATTGCAGACTGAGACTGGAAGAGTTCGTTGCATCATTGCATTGGATGATCTGGGCAGGGCTGTGTCTCCAGACTGTGCCTCAGCTCTTAAATTATTATTATTATTATTATTATTATTATTATTATTATTATTATTATTTAGTTTTTTGAGGTAGGATCTCACTCTGGCCCAGGCTGACCTGGAATTAACTGTGTATTCTCAGGGTGTCCTTGAACTCATGGTGATCCTCCTACCTCTGTCTCCCGAGTGCTGTGATTAAAGGCATGTGCCACCACACACGGCTAAAATATTTTTTTCTTTAGATTAATGTGTCACCTTTTTTTAAACCTCTGCTACTTTCTCTTCTTTCTCTTTTAATTAAACAATATCTGGAATTATATGTAGTAATTTTATGGTTTTTCAAATAGTCTCTTGGCTGAGAAATTGTACTGCCTAGCTTGTTATTTTTTCACTAGTTTTATGAAACAACTATAGTTAGATATAAGCTTAAATTTCACAATTTTAAAAGACATATTTTATAAACAGGAAGTCAAAGACAAGCAGTTTGATTTGTTCATGGGCTCCCTGTTACTTGGAAAGTAGAGAAATAGAACTGGAGAGATTGCTCAGCAGTTAAGGCCTTGCCTGCAAAGCCTAATGACCTGGGTTCAATTCCTCAGTACCCAGGTAAAGTGAGGTGTTGAAGTGGCACATGCATTTGGAGTTTGCAGCTGCTGGAGCCCCTGGTATGTCCAACCTCTTTCTATCTCTCTTCTCTCTTTCTCTGCTTGCAAATAAATAATCTTTTTCTAAATAGCGAAATATAGTTTGAGGCTCCTGGCTTCTTATGCAGTATACTTTCAAATAATATCATTTTATCCTTTATGGCATTGCATGAAAGAGCAATGTGAACTGTTTAACAAGAAACACCATAATACTGAACTACATCGAGTTCTTTGTCATGAGGGTTCAGGTGAAACCTTGCTGAGAGCTTTCCTTGTCTTCAAGAGGGGGTCTTATCTCCAGGAGACTGGTGGGATTCTGCTAGGTGTCATAAGCCTTTGCTGATGCCTTCAGATAAATGAGTTTTTAACAGAGCACTTTCAACTCTGTATGCAAAATTTTGGTAAGTCTGATGTTCCAGCTGTCAGGTGAGGTAATATGGGGAGTTGATTAAACAAAGTCTAGTCAATATCAAGTTTAAATCTGAAGCTGAGAAGTGTAAAGCACACTATGATGGAGGTACACGTAGTCACAGAGAAGGCAGGGCTGGGGGTGCAGTCCTCTCCATCTCTCTTACCTGCCACTCAGGTGTGCAGAGGAAGGCTCACCAGCTTTATTCCATGAGAATGCAGGGCATGATTTCTTTAATATACATGAAGTGTTACTATTCTTAGGAGCTCCAGAGCAAAGCTGGGGTCACTGGGGGAGGTTCCTAGAGGCTTTCCCACAGGGCAGCTGTGCCTGCTGAGGACCAGCTGCAGCTCCTTCCTGCTGTGCCATCCCTTCTTCGGGACATCGGCCCAGCAGAGAGCAAGAGGCCAGAAGCATGCATTCTCTATGCAGCAACTTCTCTTCCAGGCGAGTACATCTCTAGAGATAACTAAGCATGAAAATTTACTTCACTTTCTTATCTACCCACATGTGTATTTCTTTCCTTTCCCTCCCCCATACAAACCATACACTGAGTCTGATTCTAGAGCAATGACCTAGTTCATCACATCAGCTGAATAAAGAACTTTAATTTTTGACTTGTTATTTAGACAGAATATGAAAATACCAGTTAAAAGGCCCACTACATCTTTCAGAATAAGGGATTAGTGTCATTTCCTATACTCCTGGTGCACTGGGTTTTAAGTAATTAAAAAGAAAAGATTGAACTAATTGAGGTGATACAGTTCTGTAATCTATCAGCACTCAGGAGAAGAAGAGATCTTGATTTGGGGCCCAGTTTGGGGTTCATAGCAGGTTCTAGGCTAGCCTGAGCTGCAAAGCAAACTCTTGCCCTGTAAAAAATATTGACTCATGCTCAAAGAACAAGGTTATCTATGAATGTAGGTGGGCTTAAATATACATATTCCATAATTAATAATATCATATATTTTCAGGTATACCATTGTTTTATATACCACTAAGAAAGAACAAAAATACCTCAAATGAATTATTTAAAACATATTTAACTACATAACTCTTCTACATACTTGAAAAGAAAATGCATAAACTCACTTGGTAGGGTAACATATATTATAATATTTTCACATTTATAGTTCAGATTTCCTGAAACACCTTGTCACCCAGTTACTGGAACCCACACAAAATATTTCTCTATCTATAGAAACATTGAAGATCATGAACATTGGGGCTGGAGAGATTGCTTAGTGGTTAAGGTGCTTGCCTGCAAAGCCTAACGACCTGGGTTCAATTCCTTAGTACCCACATAAAGCCAGTTGCACAAAAATGGCACATGTGTCTGGAGTTCATTTGCAGTATTTGGAGGCCCTGGCATGCCCATTCTCTCTCTGCATCTCTCTTTCTGTCTCTTTGCATGCAAATAGATAAATAAATAAAAATCATGCTCTTCTACTGCCTCCAGGGCTTTCTGAAAAGTCATTGAAACTGAAGGTACAACATTTTGTTTGTTTGTTTTGGGGGAGGATTGGGGTCTCACTCTAGCCCTGCCAACCTGCAATTCACTATGTAGTCTCAGGCTGACTTCAAATTTATGGCAACTCTCTTACCTCTGCCTCTCAAGTGTTGGAATTAAAGACATGTGCCACCATGCTGGGGTTTGAATGTACAACTTTTAATATAAGTGCTACAGGCTTATAAACACATGAATGTTCCAATGGCTGCTTGGAATGTAAAATGTTGTTAATAGTGAGTTATGTTCAAATTTAAGAGGACTTAGAATTGTGGAAACAGTATGAAACTGAGAGCCAACCAAATACTGTTTTCCTTGAACTTTGATGGTAAGCACAATTACTTGTGCCTGTTTAATAATGGGGGTGTGAAAAGCTTCTCCTCTTGGATGACTGTTGGAATTACTTTGGGGCATCATTAGAGAGTGCCTCTATGATGTGATGATATGGCATATGAGAAATCAAATTCTTTTCAGAGTTAAACTTTAAAATTGACACATGAATCAGAGCATCAAAATGTAAACCAATATTAAAGAGATGGATTGACTTATGAATCTGATTTCAATTTGTTTGACATCACTGATTTGTGAACAAAGCAATGATCAGAATTGGTAATTTTTCAAACTTGAATATTTTAAGAAAAGAAAAAAAATTGGAATATTTGGTGATTGTCAAGGAGCTATCTAATAAAGGAGGATTTCTAGACAATAGACCCTAAAATAGTAAGATAATACAAAAAAAGGTTGAGCCTAATATCATTAATTTGCTTGATTTATGCATTTCCTTTTGTGTTGATTTCAAGGCTCCAAATGGATCTGATTATGTAAAACTGCAATTAGGAGGGGATCCAATCATTACAGGAATTTTGAGCATCAGGGTTTTACATGATTATTTTTCATAAATTAAATCAATTGGCTGTTGGTTTTATATATTAGGTTCCTGAATTTTAGTTATTAGGCCTTCTTTTATGGTTTCACAATCTCTTATGCTTTAACAAGGTCTCTGGACAAAAATGGTATCACCAACATGACAGATGCCATATTGTTACACTTTCTGGGTATCTATTTGTTGGATTTCCAAGAATTTTTCTGCCTGTGTTCAAAAATTTTGAAGGAAATGAAGAACAGGATATTGTCATAATGGTTAAGTAGGTTAAGAGGATTAGATATAATAGTCAAATATCAAAATATTTTTTGCATGCAGAAATCCTGATATACATGTACTGACTACAGTTATTCTAGCCTGTTTGAGGGAGGTAGAAAGGGAATGTTTAGTTCAGAAAGAAGGGAAAAATAAAAGACACACAGTTTATAAAGAATAAAAGAGGATGAAAATAATTACTTAAGCATATTTGATAAGAATAAGATCTGAGGTTGGAGAAATGTCTCTGCAGGTAAGAGCACTCCTTGTGCAAGCCCTAGGACCTCAGGAATTCTGGGAGACTGCTCACACTCCATCCCCTAGAACCACAGAAACAGCTGGGCATGGGCGCTGGGCATGGGCACATGAGTTTACAACCCCACTGTGGAGAGCAGAGACATGAGAAACACCAGAGCTCATGAGAAAACAAGTAAGTTCTGGCATCACTCAGAGACTCTGGCTGAAATAAGAGCAGGGTATGTGGAGGAGTGCTGGAGTGGTCCACCCACCTCAGGCTAGTACACCTGACTGCAGGTAAGTACAAGAGATGCTGCATTGAAGGTGGCTGACTAGCAGACAACCTGTGAGGTTCAGGGAACAAAGGTTAGGGTTTCCAGCAGCAATCCAGATGGCCGGTCACAAGCTGTAGCCATGCTCCAAGCTCCAGCCCCTTCCCTGCAAGGAATCCTGTCACCTGAAAGCCACCATCAGCGCTTGTCTGAGACAGTGAGTCACCCTGCCACAGCCAAGCCTGCAGGCCCCAATCGAGTGGTTTGAGCCTGCACTGGCCTCCAGGCAGGCGGCTGCCCCACACCGTGCCTGCCAATCAGTCCCATGTGTCCCGCCACCAGTCTCAGGGTGTGCCCTGCTGGTCTCACATGTGCAGCTGCCAGTCTCCCAGTGCATGTGCCGCCAGTATCCCCAAGTGAGTCCCCAGTATCCCCACATTCCACACCAGTCTCCCAAACACCCCCGTCAGTTCCCATGGCTATAGCACACTGCGTGGTCCCTGCATCATACCTGTTTCTTCCAGAGCTACCTGTGTAAGGCAGCTACTCCTCCTTGAGACCCCACACCCCACAGCAGGCTACCCCCAGACTCACCATTAAATTCCAGCCACTGATTCAAGGGCACACACACAGAAAAACCAAGTGAGTGCTCAACTTTCTCCAAGGAACCCAGAGTAGTCCCCATCTGCACTATCCAAGTGTAGACAGCTCAAAGGCATCCCAGCAACAATCCCAAGTGGAATTGAAATGGGCAGATCTCAATGCAAGGAATACACCAGCTGAGGAAACCATGCCAAATCCTTCAAGTCCAAAGTGGAAATACAACAATGATACTACAAAAGAGAAAGAGCAGATGCAGGCCCAGGATGGCATGACACTAAGCCCAGATGATACTGGCACAGATCCTAAGGAGAATACAATGTTGTATAAACACCTGGAAAGAGTGCAAAGCAAGCTCACAAGCTTTGCCACCAGGCTTAATATAATAGAGGAGAATCAAATGGACTTAAAAAAAGCAGTGATTGAACTAAAGGCAAACCAGCAAATAAAAGCTATCAAGAACCAGCTATCCAAATTAAATGAAGACATGTGTGAATATAAGAATGAGTACCAGGAAGAAATAATTAAATCAAACCTTAAAATGAAATCACATCTCAACAGAATGATAGAGGTAACCCAAAAAGAAGTTTCAGAAAACAAAAAACAAATTGAAGTAATAAGGACCTTCCTAGAATCTCTCTCCAACAGAATCAATAACTGGGAAAACAGAGCCTCCGATGTGGAAGATAAAACAGAGATGAATGAGCGAGAAATCAGAAACCTGATAAAGTTCAAAAAATCAAGTGAACAAAACTCGAGGGAAATGTGGCATCCATAAAAAGACCTAATCTCAGGATCATGGGGATCCCTGAAGGAGAAGAAAACCAGGCTAGGGGCATAGAAAATATTTTCAACAGAATTATTCAAGAAAACTTTCTTTTCATTACTTTGCAAGAGACAATCCTGTACATCTAAAAGATATACACAGGACCCCAAACATATTGGACCAAAGGAGGACCTCTCCAAGACATATCGTAGTTATATTGTCAAACATAGAGGGTAAAGAGAGAGTATTTACAGCAGCGAAAGGCAACTCATTACATACAAAGGCAAACCCATCAGACTCACTGCAGACTTCTCCATAGAAACCTTAAAAGCCAGAAGAGCTTGGAATAAAGCTATTCTAGGCCTAAAGAAGTACGGATTCCAATCTAGACTACTGTACCCAGCAAAGCTATGCATAATAATAGATGGAGAAATGAAAGTATTCCATGAAATTAGCCAGCTCTACAATTACTTCAACACTAAACCAAACCTTCAGAAGATACTACATGAGACCGTCCATGCAGATGAGACAAGCAACCAAGCCCAGGAAAGGAGCAGAGAAAAAGTATGGTAACACCAAAGAGCTAACAACAATAGCTCAGATATCAACCCCTTTAGTCCCTCCAACATGACAGGGCTTAAAGCAAACCTCACAGTTATAAATTTGAATGTAAACAGGGTTGACTTTCCTATAAAAATGCACAGGACAGCAGGGTGAATCAGAAAAATGGACCCTTCCATCTGTTGCCTTCAAGAAACGCACCTTATAGCTAAAGACAGTAACCTACTGAGAGTAAAAGGATGGAAAACAATTTTCCAGGCACATGGGGATAATAAAAAAGCTGGTGTAGCTACTCTGATATCTGATGAAATAGACTTTAAACTGAAAGCAATAAAAAAGGACAATGAGATGGCCACTTCCTACTCGTCAAGGGAACAATCCAACAAGAAGATATCACTATCTTAAATGCGTATGCACCAAAATGCAAGGGTTCCTCAGTTCATAAAGCATAAACTACTCAAAAGCAAAACAGATATAGATGCCAATCATAGTAGGAGACTTTAACACTCCACTGTAATCCCTAGACAAATATTCTTTTGCTTAACAAAAGATAAGCAGGGAAATAATGGAGCTCAACAGCACTATAGACCAGAAATTTATAGAACGTTCTACCCCAAAGACACAGATTATACATTCTTCTCAGCAGCACATGGAAACTTCTCCAAAATTGACCACATACTAGGTCATAAATCTTCCCTCAACAAATTTAGGAAAACTGATCTAACCCCCTTCATCATATAAGACCACAATGCATTTAAGCTAGAAATCAACAATGGGAGAAGATTCAAAAACTGCAACAGATACTGGAGTCTAAACAATTTTCTCCTGAACAATGAATGGGTCACACAAGAAATCAGATAGGAAATTCAGAATTTCCTAGTAACAAATGATAATGAGGACACATCCTATCAGAACTGTGCGATATAATGAAGGCAGTCCTGAGGGGGAAATCCATTGCACTAAATGCCTTCATAGCAAAGACAGAGAGGTCCCAAATCAACCACCTATCCTCCCACCTAAGGTCATTAGAACAGTTGGAAAAGTCTAACACTAGGAGCTCAAGACGAACAGAAATAATTAAGATTAGAACTGAGATAAATGACCTAGAAATGAAGAAAACAATAAAAAAATAGATAAAGAGTTGGTTCTTTGAAAAAGTCAATAAGATTGACAAACCCCTGGCCAATCTAACGAAACGAAGAACAGAGAAGGCTCAAATCAACAAAATCAGAAATGACAAGAGAGAAGTCACAACAGATCCCGAAGAGATTGGAAGTATCATCAGGTCATACTCCCAAAACCTCTACTACACAAAATCAGAGAGCCTGGAAGAAATGGATGAATTTTTAGACAACTAACAATTATCAAAGCTTAGCCCAGAGCAGATGAAGTTGCTAAACAAACCTATCAGATCCACAGGAATTGAAAATGCAATCAAGAACCTTCCCAAATGGAAAAGCCCAGGTCCGGATGGTTTCTCAGCTGAATTCTGCCAAACCTTTATCATAGAACTGAAACCACTATTTCTAAAACTTGTTAGGGGCATAGAAAAAGAGGGAAGGCTCCCAAACTCCTTCTACAAAGCTAGCATTGCCCTAATACCCAAACCAGGCAAAGATGCAACAAGAAAAGAACACTACAGACACATATCTCTAATGAACTTAGATGAAAAAAATCCTGAACAGAGTCCTAGCAAACTGGATACAAAGCTATATCAAAAATATTATTCACACTTACCAAGTCGGCTTCATCCCAGGGAAACAGGGATGTTTCTACATATGCAAGTAGATAAATGTAATCCACCACATTAATAGACTCAACCACAAAAAACACATGGTCATCTCAATAGATGCTGAGAAGGCTTTTGACAAAATTCAACACCACTTCATGTTCAAAACCCTGGAAAGAATAGGCATAGAAGGTCTATACCTCAAAACAATAAAGAAAATATACAGATCTCCTAAAGCACAAATCATTCTTAATGGGGAACAACTCAAGGAGTTCCCACTAAATTCAGGAACGAGACAGGGGTGCCCACTCTCACCACTGCTCTTCAACATAGTGCTTGAAGTTCTAGCCCAAGCAATAAGACAGGAGAAATACATAAAAAGGATACAAATATTACCAGTGAACTCTTGAAGGTGATCAATACCTTCAGCAGAGTGGCAGGATACAAAATTAACACACAAAAATCAGTAGCCTTTCTATATGCAGCAGACAAGCATACAGAAAAAGACCTCAGAGAGTCTGTCCCGTTTTCTATAACCTGAAAGAAAATCAAATACCTTGGAATATCACTAACCAAGGTTATGAAAGGCTTATATAAGGAAAATATTGAAACACTCAAGAAGGAAATAGAGGAGGATGTGATAAGATGGAAAGACATTCCATGCTCATGGATAGGGAGAATCAATATAGTAAAAATGGCAATCCTGCCACAAGCAATCTACAGATCCAACACCATGCCAATAAAAATCTCAGCCTCTTTCTTCACAGACATAGAAAAAATAATCTCAAAATTTATTTGGAATAATAAAAGACCTTGAATAGCTAAAACTATTCTAAGCAAAAAAAACCCAAACAAACAAACAAAAAAAAACTTAACACAGGGCGTATCATCATGCCTGACTTTAAAGCTATAGTAACTAAAACAGCATGGTATTGGCAGAAAAACAGACAGACTGACCAGTGGAATAGAACTGAAGACCAAGTTCTTAATGCAAGTAACTTCAATGGGACCTGATCAGGCTCAAAAGCTTCTGTACAGATAAACAAACCATACTCAGAGCCAATAGACCCCTTTCAACCTGGGAGATGATTTTTTTCCAGCTATAACTCTGACAAAGGCCAAATCTCCAGAACCTACAGAGAACTAAAAAAAAAATTAATAGCAAAAACTCAAACTGCCCCATCACAAAATGGGGCACTGATCTCAACAGAGAATTCACAGAGGAGGAAACACAAATGGCCTTTACTCCCTTGAGAAAGTGCTCAGAATCCGTAAGCATCAGTGAAATGCAAACAAAACCACAATGAGATTCCACCTTACTCCAGTCAGAATGGCAGTCATAAAGAAAACCACCAATAGTTGCTGGTGAGGGTACAGGGAAAAAGGAACACTCATTCACTGCTGGTGGGATTGCAAGCTAGTTCAACCACTATGGAAAGCACTGTGGAGACTCCTAAACAGAATGGACATAGAACTACCAATGGACCCAGCTATCCCTCTACTAGGCATCTACCCATAAGATGTCACATCTCAGGATAGAGACATTTGTGCAACTATGTTTATAGCAGCTCAATTCATAATAGCCAAGAATTGGAATCAACCCAAATGCCCATTCATGGAGGAATGGATAATAAAACTGTGGTATTTTTACACAATGGAATTTTACTCAGCTGAAAGGAAAAATGACATCAAAATTTAGAGAAAAATGGTCTGACTTGAAGCAGATCTTACTAAGCGAACTCTCAAAAGAACAGAGAGTCAAATGCAGCATATTCTCCCTCATATGCGGTTCCTAAAAAGGTTAACTGTAAACTCTACACAGACCAGTCGGGAAAAGTGAGAATTTGTGAAAGATGGGTGAGGAATGGGGGGAGGGGATGACTTAAGCAGGAAGCTAAGCCAAAAGTGGTTGAAAAGAACAAAATCCTCACAAGCATACTTTAACCTATTGAGCAAGTAGTGGGAGTCGTCTGGCAAGAGGGGCTGTGAATAGAAGGGGAGAGAGTCTAAGCCTATAAAAAATCAATCTGTCTGGCAACTCCTGGTTCCAGTCATTGGCTTCTTCCCTCACTGAGCTGTTGACAAAAGTGACCTATGAGGTCCCAAAAACTAGACAGGATTCTGTCAAAGCTCTTGAATACCCTCCCCAGGCCTGAGGTAAGATCCTGTTGCTGAAGAAACCACAGAAAGTCATCTGTCAGCATTGAGAGACCCTGCAAGGTCCAGAGTGGTAACCATTCCCCAAATGGTAGTCAGTGCAATGCTGGAAGGCACTGCATAAGCTGTAAGAGACATGGTGGGGGAGAATATCCAGAGACATGGTTCCCCTCAGTAACAACATACAAAGGGGGGTGGAGCTGGGTTGACTCCTAGGCTATTCACAATCCCCTACCCCGTGGACTGATCCAGACCATGGAGGAGGATATCCAGCTGATTGGGGACAGGGAGGAGGGAAATTGGGGAACTGGGGATATCAACTCATTATTTGCTCATACAATATATCTAATAATGGACAAAAAAAAAGAAAGGAGATGCTGCATTATCACATAAACATGCATATAATTCCTCCCCCTGTCTCACACATACATGCACACTACAGCCAAAAGTATAAGAAAAAAGTATTTTAAAAATCTGAAAAGAAATTGATACAATAAGGAAAATTAAAAATAGTAAAAATAACAAACTGATTTGTTTATTCTGTTCTGATACCTAGCACATGAGAAATGTTTGTTATTGCCACATTCCTTTACTATTAAATTCTTTAGGGAATTTATTTATTCACTGAAATACTCCCCAGACGGTTTTGTAGATAGTAAGGGTGGAAATCTAGTTGTTTTATATGTTTCAGAGAACCATAGTTTCATATCTATGTATTAACATGTAGAAAACATTTTCTTTGGCATCACTTGATTTGATCTTTATGTTTGAATTGCACAGAGTGTGGGGCCACAACACACTTCTGTCTTATAACTTGTTGTTGAGAATATAAGGCATGAAAATGGCATATTTTCTCCAATTTAGACATGTTGAACCAGAGATGACGTTCTAGTATAGTGAACCTATACAGTATGATCGATAGCCAACTTAATGTAATCTCTCAATGTCACCTGCAATAAGAACATGAAATCTACAAGTGCCAGTGTAAACCTGCTCAGGATAAAGAATTGAGACGACAAAGCTAATTCACAGCACCACAAGTCTCATTATTAGACTTGGCTGTCAATTATAGACTTTCACAGGCTCAGAAATTGAAGGAATTATAACAATTCTGAGAAAGTATCACATATCTTAGCAAAGAATTTCAATAAATTTCTGTGTCTAATATGCTAAAAATTCTTTATATCTCTCTTTTCTAAAATCTGTTCATATTTTATAGCACAAGAAGAAAATTATTACATTGTCAAATTCAATAACTCCTATTATTAAATATCCAAATGGCAATGCTATGTTGTATTTTCTGTAATCCATCAGGAATATTTATTTAATGGGACCCTACTATGCATAAATTCTCTGTTTTTTTTTAACACACCTGTGTACTTTCATAGCATTAAAACCATTGGAAACATTTGTGGTTGTTGTTGGATTTTGGTGACTGAGTTGGTATGTGCTGTGACTCCCGAGTGTTTGTGAAGTTGGAATGAATGATTATTTATCAGGTTTGGATGGGAATTTACCAGATGATGTGTCATATTGCTTTTACCAAGGGAGTCCTACAGACTTCAGAGCCACTGGGAACCTACTTTATAGGTTTTTCTCTTGGATGACAGGGAGACTTACATTGACTTTATTTCCAGGGGGGGAAAGACAATACCTAACTTATTTATTCTGCTCACTGTTTCCTGCCACAATTCAGCCATTTCTAGAAGCAATGTAGTGTCTTGGTTGAAATCACTCATACTGCCCAGTTCACATGTACATACATTATCATGAGTCTTTCTGCATCAAAGTAGCTTTGAATTTTAACAATAGCCAAAAGTTACTCAAATTTAAATCTAGTGAATAAAAATTTTTACTTTAGTTTTCTTTGAGCTAGTCTGGAGCTCCATTGAAGATAGGAATTGTGCTTTACACATTCATATCTCATTTGATAACTCTAGCATAGCTGAAAGAGTAAGGTCAGGTTATAACGAAGGGACAGAGGCAGTGGCCTCCAGTGTCACATAAACATGCTTCCACTCTCTCATTTGTTTTTGACATTGAGCTACTCATACGCCCATGACTTAGTTGCCTTACACATAAAAGATGATTGACATTATTACCTATCTCATGTGAAGCTGTTCACAAAAAAGTGTCATGTCCCGAACAAACACTGCTTAAATCTTAGCATTGTTATTGTTGTTGCTTACATGTCTAAATTATGAGTTATAAAAGACATGTTGACTAATATAAGAATTATAACCTACATCATTTTGCAAGCTGATTGAATTAAAGACAGTGATATCAAAATATCCTTTGGAGACATTGAAAGTATTATGATGGGTTTAATTCTATGAACCTGCCCCACCTAATTTCAATATAATAAAATGTTTAACATGTGACCGTCATGGCATAAGCCTCAGTGTTTTCATCTGAAAACTGGGCCGCAAATGGTGATTAATAATCTCTTTAGCTCAATGTTTCTTCAATATAATAAACAGTTATCTGGCCCATAGGGCTCCAGATTTGGTAAAGGAAAAGGCAGAAGCATGAGCCAGGAAGGCCAGGACTCCATGGAGAACTTACATGGCCAAGGGTAGAGGCTGTTATAGAAGGGCTTGGGACAGTTTGCATTCTCGGAGACAAAAGAAATAAAGTATAGTAATTGCTGATTAAATATTAACTTCTAGATGGAAGGATAAAGAAGGAGAAAGCCTGAAGGACAGGCGGAGAGAATGGAGAACGTTTAGCTTACCATGAATAAACTATTACCAAAGAGTTGATTGAGGTTCTGTTTAATAATTGACCAAAGTGCATCAGTGTTTTAAAATGAGGTTCTCCTGCTGAACGAAGCCTTCTTTGAATATAGATAAGTTCATTGATCTTGAAGTTGTGTGAATTCCTAGTCTAAGTCCATATAAGTTGATCATTTCACAAAACAAAATAATAACTTTGTAACAGAGCTCGGGTGAGCTATGAATCTTCAAAGAGTGGGGAGATGCCATTGATTTTTTTGAGAAATATCATTTCATAGGATATTGCATTGTGTTATATCAGCTTGATTTAACAATCCATTAGGAAAGAACACCAAGTATACTAACCATGAAATTTTATGACTACTGTGATTTAAGATAAAAAGGTTTTGTTTAAAAAAAGAAATTTAAAGAAAAATTTTCACTGAAAATTAAATAGGTGGTTTGGAGGCTTAAAGATTGATGAAAATGGTGTTTGTAAGTCACTAATAATTGAGAGTTATGAACACTTAAATAAATGTATTGCTGTCAGAAACTGGAGAAAAATAGATCAATCAATAATTATTATTTTTATCCTTTTAGTTGTTTAAGATTTCTTATAGCAATGGCTTTTTAACAGGCATTAAGCTAGTCTAAATTATATGAAAAATATATTTATCTGTAATAATATAAACTCAATACAACCAGGTGTTCATGTAATATGCTTATCACTGATGTCAGGCACATAATGTGCAATCATATTATTGGTTAAGCTAATAAAGTCACAATCATATACACTTAGGTAAACACATCAAGATTCTAAAAATTGTGCCTGGGGGATCGCAGAATGAAAAGAAACACATTTTATAAACATGGGATATAACTCACATGTTTTCTGTCTTGTGCGTGATAGAACCTCTCTGTTGTACATGCCATTAAACTTGCTGTAAATCAGACCACACAACTAATCCAAAAAGAAAAAAATTGATAAAAAAAGGAAAAGAAGAAAGGGAAGAATACAGAAGGTAGACTTAGGAAAGGCTTAAGGATCTATGGAATTATTGAAAGTCCAAGTGGTGACTTAACAATTATGTTCAAAGAAATTCATTTGCAATAATATTTCTGATTTTTTCCCAGTACATTGCTTAAAATATTTAGCATTTCTAACTAATGTCAGTGAAAACTAGAGTTGATTTTGGTTCAAAGTTTAGTTTTCTTTCAAAGCATAGCTAAAGCAAACGGGGGAAGGGTGACATTTCATATGAAAACAATCACTTTGTGATACAGTTTTAAAGTACTTAAATAAATGGTTTCTTTGGCATGCTTTTATAACTTTCATGTTTCTGGAGTAATTCATACACTGAATTTTTCCCACTATGAAACAGAAAGTTATCAATTTAAATAAAAAAGAGAAACAAGTCTTATAACTTGAAACTTCTTTATTAGACCTGCATCTATTAAGATCTCCTTAGATAAGGATGCTGCGAGAAAGCCTTGGTGTGCTGACCTGCTTTGAAGATTGTGTTCTTCCTCCCTTTATTTATACCACCTACTAAAGAGTGCGCAATCAATTATAAATAAGACCTTGCTGGAGAGCTGAAATGCAAATTAAGTGGCACCATAGATCCCTTTTAATGTCATTATTAAACTGAGACGATGCACAATGTTTCCATGTGCATCCATGGTGGTGCCTCCAAACATATCATAGGGTTGACGCCTAGAGCTTGAAATAAGAGAATGTGACTATCAGTGCTTCGAATCATAAATCTCCTGCAAATCTTACTCCTGTTTTTATAATTTTCTCTTTAAAATAGCTATCGCCTGGCTTCACTGCAGTGACAACTAAAAATAAATGAATACGTTGGTAACCACTACCAACAGCAAAATATGTACCATGCAGATTGGAACATCACAGCACCCATAGAGGCCTCTGACCAAGTTTGGTTCCTGCCCACCCTTTATAATAGACAGGCAGACCCTAGAATTATTACAAGGGAGGGAATCCTCTAATATTTTATGGGAATATTAGCATTTGGCTTTGAAATACCAATGGGAATGGAGGTCAAGATTTCAAAATATTAGAAATGAATGTTATATGTGGGAATGCTAAATATTTTCCCAAGTACAGAACTTTCAAAAGGAAAATAGAATATGGGAGAAGCAGAGGCCAAAGAACCATGGAACCAAAGGAAACCCTCATTTCAAAAGGGGAAGCATCTTTTCATTGCTGTTCCTTTAAACAGTCTCCACAACATATTTAAATCAAGTGTGTTCTCCGATCTCATTTTCTCCCAGCAGTTGCATATGTATGGAATAATTAAGAAGGAAAAGGAATTCATAACAACGTGTAATAAAGTAGACATTGAAGCAAAAATAAAACAGAGCAGTTAATAGAAATAACGGCTTGCCAGTTTACAAATGGAAAATACAAACGTCTTGGGTAAGAGCCTTTACAAATCATATGGACTGTTATTTTCTGTAGATGAGGAAATGGATCTCTGGAGGGAGTGATGGTCTTACCTCTGTTTCCATTTTTCTCTGTGTTTTTCTCTGTAAACTGGAAATACCACTGGGGTGGGGGAGACAGATGAGTATGTTTCAGTCATATCTGGTCTGTCTTTCATGTGGTGGAGAGCACCAGGGGAGGTCTGTGTACTATGGCTTGAGTTTAAGATGCTCCTCTTGGGCTTGTGTTTGACCACATGGTCTCAAGCTGGGAGCCAGTGTTTTGGGGGCTTGGATTGCCTTTGGGTGGGTGGTAGGGTAAAAGGAGGTGGGTTCTTGGGAGTAGGTCTTTGGGGCCCAGCCTCACCTGTGGTCAGAGCTTTTGCTTCCTGATCTAATAAGCCACACCACAGGCTCCTACCACCATTGAAGGAGGCATTCAGCCACCATGACTTCCTAACAAGGACAAATTGTATCCTCTGCAATGTCAGCCCAGATAAATGCATCTTCCCTTGAGTTCTTTCTCAGAAAGTGGAAAAATAACTGCTATTGTGTGGAATGAAGAACATGAAAAAGAAGAAAGAAGCCAAGGAAGATGTTCAAGAGACTGGCCCAACTTGGCCCGGAGTTGCAGTTAATAGCCAGCAGGAGGGATTGAGAAGTGATGTAATCAGTAAAGCTCGAATGCCATTGGTGATGACTACAGCTGGGACACAGGTCTGTTGTGCTTTTCCAGAATTAATCACATAGCTCTGTTAATGATCTCTTGTATACGATTTCTTAACTCAGGACTTGACACAGTTCCTTTCATAGAGAGCAAAGCAACCGACGTGGCTGCTCAACTCTTACACGTAGAGACTTGTTCAGTTACTTTAAAAATCTCCACATGAACGCTGTCTTGCAGACACGACTAGCCATTGTATCCATGACCTCACAGTGAATATGATAACCAGCAAAAGAGCCGCACATCATATAGGTGGGCCATCACCATTCTGTCTTGGATGATGAGGAGGGCACCTGTCTCCTATTCCACCCCAGGAGTTATGGAGAGCTGATGGTGGCTGGGGGGTGGGGTGGGTGGGAAGCATTTTCTGAAGTGGTGTAGACACTGGTAGGAACCATGTGCTCTGGTAAATAACTCCCCATTGGTGACTATGAAGGTAAACCTCATCAAACTCAGGGGGTCATATCCACACATGAGAAATAAAAGACATCCAGGTGTTCAGTGGAAGGTGGGCTTGAGGAAGGTGGAGCAAAGCAATGTGAGGAGATTGGGATTAAAACACATTCTATACATGTATAACATTGTCAATAAAAATAATTATCCAAAGGACAATTTGACACAGTTGAATGTATGGTTTATGATTGGTCTACAGACAAGGGTTGGCATAGGTGGGTTAGTCAATCTAACCAAGAACACATACTTCATAGGAAGTTGGTCAGCACTCCTTTATAATACCAGATTTCAAAGCAAATAGTAAGGCAACTGTCTAAGTTCTATTTATTCCTGCACAAAACCTGACGTATTAGCACAAATTATATATGTTTTAGGTATATTATAGGAACTATGTTTTTACTGTTGAAAGAAATTAGTAATATTCATATAAACCGACTGGTTAATATATTCCCCACTGCACACCAAAAGGATAAACTACCCTGGTGTACCTTTAATTTTTGTACTTCATAATGGTCTCGACAATGTTTTTCTATTTACAGTAAACAAAGGGGAAAAACAAAAACAAAAACAAGAACACCAGAAAGGATAGAGAACTTGGAATTCAGAAAGTCTCTAGAGTAATTGTATGAACAAGTTTTGAACCTATTTCTCAAATACTGTAGATGAATTGGGTTTTCATATTACCATCTGTAAGGAGTCCATAGTAAACACTTTAAAATTATGACCTTTGAGCCGGGCATGGTGGCACATGCCTTTAATCCCAGCACTCCGGAGGCAGAGGTAGGAGGATTGTGATTTAGAGGCCTGCCTGAGACTACATAGTGAATTCCAGGTCAGCCTGGGCTAGTGTGAGACCCTACCTTGAAAAACAAAAAAAAACAAAACAAAAAAAAAAGAATTATGACTTTTGTTCAAAAAGGTAAAAGTTATTAATTCTTAGTAAAATTTAGGAGATTTTAACTAATGTTAAAATGCAACAGTTTTGAAAAAACCGTTTTGACAATATTATAGAACTCAAAATGAAGCTGGGTATGGTAGTTTACACCTATAATCCTGGCTCTTAGGAGGCTGAGGCAGGGGGATTGTCATTAGTTCACAATCAATCTGAGACTGTCTGGGCTACACATTAATACACTGTTTTAAAAACAATTAAAAATAATTGGCTAAAAAATAACCTAAGGCTTCTGGGTGGGATATACTGAATATTATATATTAGTGTTTTCCTAAAAATTATTAAAACTCAAATATGAAGGGATTACACACACACACATATATACATATAAAATCTATCTATAATATTTGCACAAATTTCTATCATCTCTCATTTACTAATCACTAAAAAAATCAAGACAACAGAATAATAGTGACAATAACTTTGTCAGAGGATGGAAGCAAATGGGTATCTGCAAACACTAGTATATCTGAGAGTACTGACTCATCACCCGACTCACAGCAGGTTCATGAATGACTTAAATGAAGAAAAGTGGATTAAGGCTGCTGGACAGATAGTAGATTGATAGATCTCTTCCCTCGATCTAGATCTATCTGATTGGCCAGATTGGACACGAGTTACTCTGGAAGTTTATTATCCAAGAATTTCTTCACTGAGAAGGACCAGCCATAGTCAAGGACATATGCATAAATGGAGTCTGTCCATGTTTGCACCGCATGTGATGTTTAGGCCTTGAATAACTTTTCTTCTTTCAAATAGTTCCAAGGTTGCTGACGACCATACCTGCACCTGTTTGCACCGCATGTGATGTTTAGGCCTTGAATAACTTTTCTTCTTTCAAATAGTTCCAAGGTTGCTGATGACCATACCTGCAACCTCCAGGCGAGAAATGAAGAAAAAGATCAGGAGGCTTAGAAATGAAAAGAGCTTAGAAATGCTGACAACTAGTGAGAAAATCTAAAACCTGACTGCTCCCTTCAGGCAGGAGAGTAAATAATATACCATCCCAACAAATGCACAGTGATGGGGAAATGAAGAGCTATAAACAATCACACGAGGACAAGCGGAGAACAGTGCGGTGCCGGGCACACAAGGGTCGAGATCACACTTGCCTAAGTGAAGTGCATGCTCAGTAAGATTCACTCACTGTTAATAGTCAAAAACACTTAGCAGTGATGGATCAGAATCTGATGAAAGCTCTCAATGTCTAGAAAGAGAGAGAGAGAAAGGAGGAGAGAGGGTACAGGATAGAAGAAGAGAGAGAGAGGAAAAGAGAGAGGGAGGGAGGGAGAGGAAGAAGAGAATAAAGGAGAACAAAAACATGAATGAAATAAAGGAACTTAAAGAAAACTATAGGAGAAGAAATAAAGGACCCTTATTATCTCTGGGCTTCAAGGAAAAAGAAAATCCATTTCTAAAGCAATGTTAGAAAGAATTCTAGGGACAAGAAACTTGAATAATTGTAACACAAAATCATGAATGGATAACAGACAGGGATTAAAGGGCATATACTGCCCATTTGAAGGCGAAGCATCCAGCAGAGGAGATGGTCACGTGATTTGATGACAAGAAGACGCTTATTAGTTTCAGAGAACAGGAAAGTCATAGTATAGCATCAAGAAGTCACCATTAATATGTTTGTCTAAATGAAGGAGAAATAGTAGAATGCAGAAGATCTGGGAAACAGGAAGCATGAATTCCAACATGGGGAGATGAGGAAAAGCCTTGGGTAACCAAATACAAGCGTGGCAGAAGGAAAGCTAGGTGGTGACCTGCCCAGTATGTAGAAGGCCAGCAGTAGGGGTTGGAGCCATGGGAAACAGCAGCAGCGTTCCCTCTCTGACATTCCAGTCCGGGAACCTGAGAACAGATTGCCAGATTCTAATCCGCATTTGCCTTGCCTCATCATATACCAATCAACTTCCCAGAGCAGCATTTCAACTTTCATAATAATGCTATCTTGTCTTAGCCCAAGGCTAAGAATGATAAGAGCTAGCCTAGAAGCAGAAATCCAAACATGAGCCCATGGAAGGGGGAGGGAGAGGGGAGACCATGAAAGCAAATATGAATGATGCCGGTGATCAGGTCGGTCACAGGGAGACACTCTGTCTAGCCTCACCTTTCAATGCTGATTGTGATAGTTCAAAAACATGAAGCGAATAGGATATGAGCTGAATAATTTTGTGAAGAGTGGCCATTTGTAATGAACGTGTATGTATACAAATGTAACCAACAGGATTTGGGGTCACTTTGTCCATCTCTATTATCATTTCTCTCCTTATTGTGGAGACAACTCTTATGCAGTCATTGTTTTAGGATCTGTGAATGGGCATATTTGCCTGTCCAGCTGGCCTAGTTTGTGTGTGTGTGTGTGGGGGGGGAGATTATGATTCAATTTTTTTGGGTGCAGTGATTAAGTACAAGGTAAGAGTGATTACTTGCTATATTTAGAATTCTCTCCATAAACCCTCCAGGTACATCTGTTATGAAAATTGATTAATTCAGAAAGCATTAAAGGTGACCCATAAGCTGAAAAATCCTGGATTTCATGAAACAGATACAGAGATGTTAGGGGCTTTAAGTTTAGCCTGAATAGACAAATTTCTAGTTTAAAATTGGGAGGTTATTCCTGAAGATTTGGTGTTTTGTTTTCCAAGCATGGAGCAGACCTTAATTGCATGTCTGAGCTGTTTTTTCCCTTCTTAATTGATCCTGTGTAAAGAGTTGATTATTGTGGACTAGACAAGAGTTATAGGCTTCAAACCTCAGAGGAAATGATGTCTTTAGCCATAGACAGAGGGAAGCCATGCTCATATTGTGAGTGGAGAAATGCATAGAATGGAGCATTTAAAGGAACATTTTGGCATGTTGTTCAACAGTATTGGAAGATGGTTTAACTTGTACCTGGGTATCATTTTGGACACTCCTGAGGGAACTCTGAGTGACATTGTATGAACTAGAGCCACCAGATCTCGATCTTTCATGACATTGTGCACCCCTTCCCCAGGTCTGGCTTGCGGTGTGAGCCTCAGCAGGCCTCTCACAGTTGTCCTTTCCCTGTCTTGATCTCAAGTTCGAAAACCACTTGGAAACTTTTGGAGTATAAACCTATCACTGTGACTGACACAGTGAAGAAGCTATTTCAAAGAAAGCCCAGCAGATGGAAGCCATCTATAGAAAAAGTGTGAATCTGAAAGGGAAAGAAAGTCTTCTGTGAGAGGGTAATCAGTCACCAAGAAGAGTTCTTTCTGGGCTGTGTTTGATCAGTGAGTTGGTTCCTAGATTTTCAATTGAAGCTGTATGAACCGAATTGAATTCAAAGATTTATACTGATTGTGAGGAGCTGAAATGGCTGAACGCGTGAGGCAGGAGTTGCTGAGTGATTACAAAGGTTTATAACAAAGGCAGCTTGTGAGAGGTCGACAAAGAGGAGATGTGGCCGAGGGAAGACAGAACAGAGCAGTTCTGTGCGTAGGTTAACTATAGAGGAGGTAAACCAGGTTAGGAGAAAGGAGAGAAGAAAACGCCTTTGATGAGAAAAATAGAAGAGACCTGAGGGAATAAAATGAAAGAAGCTTACACTTCAGGCCACACACACATATCAGAGGAAGAAGTTCATGACTTAAGAAAATGAAGGGGTTGGCCTGTCAGTAGTAACCCACTTAGGAGTGTTAAGAAGCCCTGATTATATAGAACTGAAGAGTTCTGTGCCCTCAATCCTTGCTGGTTTATTTTCAAAAAGGGCAGAACATGGCACTATCATCATATTAAATGTTATGAATGATATCAATACAACTTTATTTTATCCTGGTATCAGGGATAGGGCTTAAATTATCCTAAAAGTTAGGCTAACATTCTAAGGGATGATTAAATTAGAAAACTCTTAGAAAGAATGAACACAGAGGGAAATTCCAGGTGGTAGACTGCCCCAGATAATAGAGCAAACTGTTCAGGTGCAGCAAAAAACATGACTCATCCTGTCAGACCGTCAGAAAACTACGTCAGAAAACACTGATAAACATTTACCTGATGGCTTATGTACAGATTTCACTTAAAAATGTGTTCTCTGATTAAAAAGCCCAAGGCATTCATTGGACAATTAAGAAGTAAATAGTTTATAACCAAAGTGGTGCCAAACCACAAATAATGAATGACTTAGAGTCACATAAGGAAGTTCTGATAAAAAATGCTAATAAGAAAGAAAGCAACACAGACCATGCTAATGAACCCCAAATAAGAGTGCTGTTCTTCATGTACACACAGGAGCTTGCACATACATGTGTGCAAAAAACTACAAGCTGAAGCCTGAGTAAAATATCAGACTCCATGTGTTGCGGTCAACTTTCTAGTTGCTGCGCAGAAAGAACCCAAACAAAAGCTCTTGTGGAGGAATGGGTTTATTTGGCTTACAGATTTGAGGGGAGACTTCATCCTGGCAGGGAAAACGATGGCATGAGCAGAGGGCTGGACATCACCTCTGCCACAGCACTGCAAACAGCAGCAGGAAGGTGTGCCAAGCACTGGCAAGGGGAAGCTGACTTATAACCCCATAAGCCCACCCCCCAGCAACACAGCTCCATCGAGGTTGTAAAATCCAAACTGCCATCAGCTGAGGATCAATTACCCAGAACACATTCATTTGTTTGTGGGGGACACCTGGATCAAACCATGACACCATGGCTTACAACATATGTGACTCCTGGCTTAAATTCTCCAAGCTTTAATCATATAAACAATGGGAATAGGAGTAATGTCTATTTTGTTATATGGAATCGTGAGTTACTAGATGGCTTTATGTGTGATATTCTTAGAATGTGCCATTTCGTATATATCCAATATACAAGTGTAAAATGAAAACTATTCATTATACATTTCCTACCTTGTCAGAAATTCTCCTTTTTAGCTGATATACATTTGTTTTCTTTATCTAGATTATCAAAATTTCTTTTACTGAACAATATGTTAAAACTATAAAACTATTAGTAAAACTTAACAATTTATGAACTAATCACTGCATTGTGCTCCACAGAGAGGAATTCATGATCTGGAGCTTTTACAGTATACAGAGGAACCAGTGTAGGTGAGACAGACAAAGTTCTAAGGAGGCCTGGGAGAGTGTTGTCACCTAGTGGCAACCCCGCAGGGTCCCTGTCCTCAAACATGGATGGGAACTCCAAGCATGTTGGAACATCCTTCTGGGATCGGTTCACATGATCCATGTGAAGAGCTTGCAGATGTAATCAAGTCTCGTCTGAGCTGACAAATTAACCAAGGGAGCAACTTTTCAGCCTTGGCATGATCCAACCAGGTGAGCTCTGGAGCAAGGTACTGAGGACCAAGCATGCAGCCAAGATGGCTGAGCCCAGAGCGAAGAGCAACCCCATGACCAGCAGTCAGAAAGAAATGAGGATGCCAGGCTTAAAACTTCAAGAAATCAGGCCTGCCAGAAATGTGAAAGAACTTTTAAGGAAATCTCAAGTATTAGAGGAGACCAGAGCCCAAGCAGATGACGTGCAGGTGACCCAGCCCACCTGTGCCAGACTTCTGATCATAGAAGCTCTGTGATAATGAGCTTGTGCCACTGTAAGTTGCTAAGAAGGTGGACACCCTAGGGAAGAAGAAATCACGTGGCTTTTCTGGGCTGGGGGGATGTGGGGTGCATAGTTTGACACTTGTCACTAAAGCTCAAGTTCACCCTGGTGAATCCCCCATCTACCCACCTCCAATGTGTCACTGACACTTGTGAGAAGCACAGTAAGATGATAATACTCCCCAGTGCAAGGGCTTAGGAACTTCAGTAATGCACTCTATAAATATTAGATTAAAAAGACATGAGCAGCTTTTTACCTTTCCAGAGGATAATAGAATTTGATCAGCTAAATCCCAGGGCTTTATAAAGCACAAATTATGTAAACAAACTTAATGGCTTTTTGATAAAACTACAAAACCAGTGGTAGGAAGAATGCAAGAGGAGTTTGGTCTTTAAACCTCAAACACGTGAACACAGATGCTTACTTCAATTAAAAAAAAATTCCATAAGACTACAAAGAGAATTGCAGAAGACAAGAATCAGGGGATACAGTACTAAGGAAAACCTTGTTTCTGGGTTAGAGATAGGCAATCAGAGTTGATAGACAATGCTCCATCTAGCTTTTTTATTGTTATTATTAGCTGTTCAATAAGATGAAGTAAATAAAGCTTTAAATATAAAAATTCAAGGATTCTAGAGAGATTGTTGACAAATGCCTGAACAAAATAGCAGTAGGAAGGTAAAATGTTAGAGATTCATGTACAATTAAAAATGGAATGAAGACTGTCAGGGGGCACAAGAAGAGAACCCCACGGGAATCTGATCACTTTGCAGCATATTCATAGATTAAAATCCTTCATAAAAATGCAAAAAAGAGATAAATACTGGAAATAAAAGGTGGAACCCCTTCTTAAAAATTATACCATGCTCTCAAAGGGAAGATACGAGTGGAGAAGAGAGGCAAGTTTAACAGTGACCAGAGGTTGCAAGATCCCTTAACATCTGAAACAGGAAAGAAGGTTTGGCTTTCACAGACTGAAAAGTTTTTTAAAGAAAAAAGATTCACTAAAAACATTCTCTCCTTCATGTCAAGTTTGTGGCAGGCAAAATGCCCTGTCATTCAGGGCACTTCCTAACTGCCAGGAAATGTAGCTCCATGGTTCCTCCCATGCATCTAGACAGGATTATCAGGTGCCAACATTGCAGCACCCTCGCTCTGCCGTTGGCCATGCTTTGACTATGTCCCACAGCCAGGCTCTACTTCCCAAGGACCCAAACTCACTCTGCATTCTCCAAGATGTGTACATCTTTCTTGACAATTTCAGTAGCATCTTCAATATCCTTGTAGGGTTGTTTGTCTTCAAAATGCCTTAAGAAACTTTAATGATTCTTCTTCTTCTTCTTCTTCTTCTTCTTCTTCTTCTTCTTCTTCTTCTTCTTCTTCTTCTTCTTCTTCTTCCTCCTCCTCCTCCTCCTCCTCCTTCTTTTCTCTCTCTCTCTCTCTCTCTCTCTCTCTCTCTCTCTCTCTCTTTCTCTCTTTCCCCAATCATCTGACATGGCTGGTGGGCTATGACCCTGCCTATCTCTTTACTTCATCTTAATCATTTTCTCAAGTTTACTCTTCTCCAGCCACTGGAATTTCACTTCTTTGAAATGAACGTCTGTTATGCATCAGGCTTGAAATTTGTAGGTTTTTTTTCCCTTCTTTTAAAAACATTTTTGAATAATAATTTATTTATTTGTACTGTGGGAGGGCCTCTTGCCTCTGCAAATGAACACCATATCTTTGCACCAGTATTTTGTGTCTGGCTTCCAAAGGAGTTGCACTTAGGCTGGTAGTCATCACAAGCAAGCACCTTTAACTCCTGAAACATCTTCCCAGGCCTTGTTGGATCCTTTTCTTTCCTTACGTTTTTGAGTCCATCATCTCCTTTTATCCTTTAGGATTGGCTCACAGATACAGCGTCTTCTGGCATGGTGTGATGCATTTAGTCTAGAGAACACCTTAGAGCCCACCAGACTTCTTTACTGTGTCTCTTGGAGATGGAGCAACCCAAGCCAAGCTTTATGGTGTCATGCTCTCTCAGATAAGATAAGTCCATGAATTTTCCAGAAGGCAGAAGGCATAAAAGTCTAAGAAACACCTACTTTGAGCAGCATTCTTCAAGGGGCCTTGGATATAACTGATTCATAGTTATCTTGAGTAGGTAGGAGAAAGATTGACCAAGTGCATGATGTTGCACAAGCTCTATAAGGGTGATGGAGACCATAGGATCTCTGTTTCTGAATGAAGGCTTTGGTTCACAGCAAAGAAAGTTTTTCCCATAGTAAACCTGGCCCTTATTTTGATTTTGTGTGTTTGTGTGTTTCTGTGTGTGTTTCTGTGTGTGTGTGTGTGTGTGTCTTTGATATGAGGATTGCAATGATTATGGCTTTGCCTTCCTCTTTGTTCTCTGAAATACATTAGGAAAACAACAAAAGCAAATTATTCATTGTCTAGTAGCATTCAGGATTTCTCTTGCTGTACCATAAATTTGTATAAATTAAGAGAAGCCAAGATCAAGATTACTTCCACTTCTAACAAATTATGCTTAGTTTCTAGTAAGATTAAACTGAAGTTCAACAAGAAAGGGCTTGTGTGCACTAACAAGGTTACTCTCTAGGCTCAAGCTTTGTTAGTGGATTCATTCTGCCACACACACCTAGAGATCTTGACATGGAAGAGAACCGAAGCCATGTTAGTTTCCAATTTACCATCATCTCCACACATGTTCCAAATTGCACAGTCGTGTCCTTCCCCGTCTTCCTTCCCTTCTACACCATACCTGGGTTCTCCATAGTGTGGAAAGTTCCACCACTGAGGTCTGAATGTTCATAGTACTATTGAGGATTCTGTTGGATATACTATTTCAACTGGAGACCTAATGGAATCCTATGGAGTGCAACCAAGAAACTTATTTGGAAAGAAAAGAAAAATAAAACTCCATAGATGATTTGGGAACACAGCAAGATTTCAGATTTATTGGCTCCATACAGGTTTCAAATTGAATCTTGTCACAATGATGTAGGCAGGTTACTGACCACTCAGAGACTTTGACATCAATACCTTTCTCCTATGAAACTTTCCTGAACATACTGTATTTAAAATATGCTAAGAGTTACCTGTATGCAATATTATTTTATTGGTACAATAATTCTTTAAGGTTGATGTTGTAGTCACCTTCATGTTTCTGGGACAAAGCACTTGACCAAAAGCTACTGACAGAAGGAAAGAGGTTATTTTAGCTTGCAGTCTCAACAGGAAGGAAGTTCCATCATGGCAGGGAAATGATGGTAGAGCTGAGACTGGGTGTTACATCTTGCCACAGAAGGTGGAAAATAGCAGCATGAATGAGCTGAGCTTTGGCAATGGGGAGCTGGCTATAACACCCTAAATACTTCCCACAGGAACACACTTCCTCCAGCAAAGCTCCACCTCCCAAATTGCCATGAGCTGGAGACGAAGAATACAAAATACTTGAGTCTATGGGGACATCTCTTTCAACCCATCACATTTGGTTTGATTCATCTACTTTGTTGATAAATAAACAGGGTCTTATTGAAATTAGCAAAGTTATAACTAACACAGCATTTGACTAATGGAACCAACACAGTTGCCCAGGTCTTGACATAGAAAATGAAATGTTACCTGACACATGGTATTCAGCAGTCACATGTAGAAGCCATCATATTCCTATATATGCTGTTCCCAAGCCATTGTGCTCAGTATTGTTTGTCTTATGAGTCAACATTGAACCCTGGTCTTCAGGAGCCAGTGAGTGATGCATGCCTGACACTGTTTTCTGCATTTTTGGAGGCAAGATGTTGCCAATGTCTGAGAGACAGGCTGCCTTCTTTGAGATCTGTACATCACATATTGTGCTATGGAGCCTTACAAACACCACAGCTTCATTTCTCTCACCAGAAATTTAATATGAAACTAATAAAAATACAGGCTCTCTTCCCAAAATAAAATTTCATGAAGGCTTGAGGTAATCTCAGTACACAGAAGGACTCCTTCTATACCTAACTGAGAAGTCTGGAGTGGTCAATCAGCTTCCCCTAACATGGGCAGGAAGGACACTGAACAGTCCTACTGAATGTCCCCAGTCTCTGTTCTCCAGACTTCTACACATACTACTTCTTTCTGTGGACTTCAATTTTGGAATTTTTATTGGGGGGGAGTCTCTCTTTTTACACTATTTTTCTTAAGATGTTAACTACTAATAGTTGCAGTTAAAGGTTGACTTTAAAAATATTACAGTATAGTTTCATTGTTTTAGAAAGGTCTCTGTGTCTCACCAAAAAAGATTTCACTTCTTAAATGGCATAATGAGAATCCATCTCTGACACAACGCACCATCATGGAACATTTATTCTTCACATATGGAAAAGCCATCTTCATAAAACATAAATATGACATAGTTACCTGTCATGTTGCAGTAAACCTTCAGAGGCCCCAGAGGTCCACTGCCATCAGGATCTATCCAGTAGTAATTGGATGTCTGGCCGAGGTGTTTGTATGCTTCACAGGAGGGTTCATAGATGGCTGGAATGAAATAACCCACATGAGCACAGCATGAAACAAATAGCTCCCCAGCCCAATGTCCCAGTCACGAGCCCGGCACTGGCAGGCCACCATGGAGGAGAACTTCCTCCTGCAAGAATGTGCATTCTTCTTTCAATTTAAATTCATGCCTTTTTTTCTCTATAGGTATTTATGACAAAGAAAGTCAGTTCCTAACATGGCTTTTTTTTTTTTTTTCTTTAAAAAACCTTTTATTGACAGCTTCCATAAGTACAGACAATAAACCATGGTAATTCCCTCTCCCCCCTTTCTACCCCTCTGAAATCCACTGTCTATGGAACCCCCTCCCCCTTTTTTGATGGCATCATCTTTTTATCCTTTATAGCGGGGGAATGGATTAAATTAATTGGTGCATTGTTAAGCATGTGTGATGCTTGCTTCATTGGTGTTCACAAACCTTTAAAATATCTAATTTATACTTATGTTTAGCTATTATCTACTTATGGATAAGGCACTTTATTTTGAAAGGTTATAAATACTTGACTGGTTAGTTGGGTTATCAACTGAGATAACAGTGAAAGTTATTTCTTTCTGTTGATATTCTCTCTCACACACACACAAATAGTTAATATAAATATAAATTTCCAACAAATAGTATGTGATCTCTAAGTTTCTTTTAACTCTGGAAAAAGAAGGATCCATGTTATTTCTTACAGGTGTTTTATTTACATCAAATCTAGTTTATGTAAATGCCAAACATTTGCATATTTAAATCACAGGTTATTTTTGTCATTGATTTTCAACTTTCTTCCCATGCTTGTGACAAATTTCCCTTTTCTTGCACCTTTGTTCAGAAGTACAAAATGGACATTTACGTATCTCCTTGGTGGTGCGATGCTCTAAAATTCTATTAAGAAAACTGTATTTCTCCAGCAGCCTCAAACTGACATTTATGAAGAATAAGAGTCCTCTCTTCTCAAAGTTAGCAGCCACTTTTCTGGTGAAAAGAAATCTGTCTACCTAATGTACAAGCAATACGCACTTTATAAAATGCCCCTGAATTATATTCCTGCAATAATCTTTGTGGTCAAGAACTGAAGAAGGGAGGATAATGAGTTTGAAGTTGACCATACTTGCATTCTTTCAGCGAGTTTTTCTGAATCTCTTTATTTCTCCTTGCCTTCCTTCCTCCACTGATCCTAAATTGTGGTTCTATTTCACTTTATCACCACAACCACACTAGGATAAATGTTTTTAAATCTTTGACTTCCTCATCCCTGCCTCCCTCCCTCCCCTCCCTCTGGAGAGCAGTCTTTCCTGAGTGTCTGCTCTGTGCTGGCCAGTAGACTAGACTGCAAATCTTACCAAGCACAACCCAGAATAAAGCCTTTGGAGCAGGTGTGCTTGCTAATTATTCGGGTAATAATTATGCACTAAGTGCTATTGGATGGGGATGTGGCTAGAAACCTAAGCAGAGCCCATCCATCTTTGCCCCAGTGAAATCATTAATAAGCCCACTTCCAATCTCCTCAGTGTTCCAATCATGAGAGAGGTGTTTGCTCCGCCTGTGGGTGCCATGCTAAGGAAAATTATGCAAAAAAAAACCTTAAGGGTGGTGCATGCCTTTAATCCCAGCACTCAAGAGGATCGTTGTGAAATCAAGGCAACCCTCAGACTACATAGTGAATTCCAGGTCAGCCTGGGCTACAGTGAGACCCTACCTCAAAAAACAAACCAAAAAACAGAAAGAAAGAAAGAAAGAAAGAAAGAAAGAAAGAAAGAAAGAAAGAAAGAAAGAAAGAAAGAAAGAAAGAAAAGGAAGGAAAGAAAGAAAAGAAAGGTAAGGGAAATACATTGAAATGTTTGGCAGGAAGGTGCTAAAGTTGTAGGCTTCAGAGAGAAAACTTCAAATAGAAAAACATTAGATTTTAGGAACATGGTAATACAGCATCAAGCTGTTGTTGCCACTGGGGTTGAAAGCTAAGCAGCACTTGGCCTAGAGCAGGATGATGACCAAGCATAAGTCCAGGGTGCTGAGGTCAATGGCTCTAAGGTCACCCAGTGGATATAAGTGGGTTAATTGGGAGTGACCACAACCTGGATGCACCATCGCTGAAAATTAACAAGGTGGCCTATCTCTCCAGATTAAGCATCTACCTACAGGTCAGAACAAACCACAATTCTAACCTCTTCTTTTCAGTCTCTTTGGTCAATCCAGCATTAAAACTTTTTATCTTGATTTTCTAATAGCTAATAAATAAATACTCTCCTTTCCTTCAGCTCAAACTTCATTCTTGTTTTTTTTTTTCATCTAGCATCTGATTTACAATACCTATAATGGTTTGTTGTTCTACCTAAGGATCCCTTTACTTCTTACCAAAAAATGCTATTTAACTAATGTCAGTTTAGTCTTAAAATATTACTTTTATTTTTCTCAAAAATGTTTATTTCCTTCATATTTCTGATAGATCACACACCGTCTTTAATGAATATAAACATTTTCAAAATCCCAACAGGTTTTTCTTGACTTTAGCAGATGGCAGGTTGACCCAGAACACTGTGACCAGACACAGGACCTTGCTTAGCTCAAGCCATTCTTTCTGCGGCTGACTTTATACACATCATCCCCCTAGTTGATTTCTGAGCCTAGACAATTTCTCAAATCCAGGTTATCAGTTGAGTCTTAAACACTAAGAAACGTGACTTTGCAGTCAAATATTCATGGGTCCAAATTCTGACTCCACAGAGTAACACACACACACACACACACACACACACACACACACACACACACACACACAGGATTTGTCTGTGAGGCTTCCTTTAGCCATGCCTGATGAAGAGATATATGAGGTGCCTCACATTCCTGTCACAGGACTGGAAGAAATGACCCACTTTGATTGCTTAGCATAGCATCTGACATGTGTTGAACTTTTCATAGGTGATGCCATCCGCATCTTAATTATTTAATCTCTGGATTGTTACCTAAGTACCACTCCACTTCTTTCTTCTTCAGAAGATTCTCCCTCATCAACACGTATATTTCTGTACAATTCAGGGCACGTGTTTCTTATCTCATGTACTATTATTGTACTTGAATATCATTGATTTAGAAAAGGCTTATTGTATTACATAGATGGTATTATGAATTATCACGAGGGCAGAACTAGTAAAATGTTTTTATATTCAACTCTATTTGCTATAACATGATATATGATTAAGAACAGAAATCAGAACTGAATTTGAAACTTACCTTTTCCTTATGCTGACTTTGATCAGGAGGTGTCAGCTGGCTAATACCCCCTTACCAAATACTGTGCAAATACTAACTATTAAGGCATGATTAAATGATAACAGGAATGGGTGAGTGCTTGTTGAATTTCTAGATAGGAATGTAGGCATTTTAACCAGGGCTATTGACTTTTGCCCATGAAATTAGTTAACTAAAACTAGATGTTAGGATTGGGAACTTTTGGAAATCAAAAAGCTTTAATAGTTGTGGAGATGGATCAGCAGATAATCCACACAAGTGTGAGTCCCTGCACAGAAATATACATGTGCATGAGGGAGAATCTTCTTAAGAAGAGAGAAATGGAGTGGGGCTCAAGTAACAATTCAAAGATTAAATAATAAAAATGCTGATGGTATCACCTATTAAAAGTTCAACACATGTCAGACACTACGCTAAGAAATTGAAGTGGGTCATTTCTTCCAGTCCTGTGACACCAGTGTCTAGGTACCTCTTCAGATCCCCAGAAGCCATCTAAAACCTTGTTGCACCAGCATATATAATCCTTGTGTGCCTAAGGCAAGAAGTGGGGTAGAGGTAGGAGGAATGCCCAGGAGCTTCTGGGCCAACTAGCCTGATGAATCCAGTAATGAACAAGAGACCCTCCCTCAAACAAGGTAGAAGCAAGACAGGGCACAGACAGACAGCCAAAGTTGTCCTTCAACTTCCTCATGCACAATGTGGCACATGCATGTCTGCACTTGCTCACAAGAATATGTGTGTTCACTTACACACACACACAGACACACACACACACACACACACACACACACACACACACACACACACACACACACACACACACACACACACACACCAAACACTTCTCTGATTTTCTTCAAATTGTTGAGATTATTCTGTCTTTGGCTACGACAGGCTTCTGTTGCCTCTTCGATGCATATAGAAAACTGAGTTGGGACTTGGGCATTGGTGAAATCACCTGAAAAGCTTGCTAAAATGGTGAGTGCTGAGCCCACCCTGGGGATCAGGGGATCTATGGGTGTACCGAGTAAGGCTGGTACTACTGGTCCTCAGACCGCCATTTGAAAAGCAAGGTTTTAATCCTGAAAAATGTCATACTCATGAAATGTGGACTGATTTCCTACGGGTACCAAACTACCTAGGCAAAGTAGCTAAGTGAATAAAAATTCAAATACTATAAGGATGGATGGTATGACACTTTCCTCCAGGGAACAGAAAGGCATGAAGCAGAAAACATACTATGTCAACAAGATATGCTTGTATGAATGCATAGGAAAAAATTCTGGAAGCATAAGTGGTTATTTTTGAGCAGCAAAATTATAGAGAATTGAATATTTCCATAGTATCCTGCATTTCCCACATCATTTTGTAATTGTATCAGCTATTGTATCATTGAGAATACATTTGTGTGTATTTTTTTTTTATTTTTGTGGATCTTGGTTCATGACAATGAGTGAACTCTATGAAAAACAGCTGTGATACGATAAAGTTTCATTAATCTTATAATCTCTACAAGGAACGATAAGATTTTTAGTCCAAATCTCCTTTCTGTCCTTCATTGCTGGAAATGAACTTAACCTTCAGTTTCTTAACTGGAGAATGTAGGCAGTGAAAGCTCCTCAGCACGTGAGTGTGGAGATAAAAGTAGATCTTACTGGAAACTATGCCAAAAGAGCGACAGATCAAAATCCTTAGGCAGAGTCTGGGTCAGTGAATGTGTGCAGGTGAAACCCCAGCTGCACCATGTGACTTCTGCAGCTCAGTTTGCAGGAGATGGTAGAGCCCAGGCCTGAGGAAGCCACTGCAGCTGCAGGAGAAGCGGCCCAGCCATCATCAACAATCATTGTTGCTAGTGGACTGCTGAAAAGCAGGAAGGTAATGGGGCCGATGACAAAACAAATGGACTCATCAAGTCTATTGATTTATTGGGAAAGCAATTTTTCTCTGTTGCAATTCCAAGTCCCAAATAAAAGGTCTCATAATATTCTGTATATTCAAAAAGAAATCTCAGTTGTTCCCATATGCTGCTATTAAGCACACCAGATTGAATTCCATGGCATATGAAAATCTGAACGTCACAAGTCCTGAGGATCTCCTTCATTTTTATGGAGGAGTGAAGGCTGCCTATGGTACCATAGGCACAGAAAGGTCCATGAGAAAGTGTGTTTGTGGCTTTTTTCCCCCTTGGTCACTGTAACAAATGAACATTTACTGACTTAAGGCAACACAAATTTATTAACTTAAGGTGTTGGAGAGAATAGTATGACTAATAATAATGATGTGTCTCTGGTCACAGGTTTGAAATGGGGCTTTTTTCCTTCTGAGACCTCCAGGGAAGGATCTCTACATGCTTCTTCCAGCTTCTAGAGGCTTCTCACTTTCCCTAGCACACCATCTCCTTTCTCCATCTTCCCAATCAACACTGGCTGGTGGAGTCATCCCCCTGCTGCCTCACTCTGATCCTCACTTTACATGGTGACATGTCTTTCTTTGGCTGTCCTAGGGGGTCCTGTGATAACTCTAGGCCCACACAGATAAGTCAGGCTAAGCTCTGTGAGCAAAAGCCCTTCACTTAATCACACAGCCTCTTAGTCATATGATGTAACACATTTAGAAGTCCCATAGATTAGAGCATGGGCATATTGAGGGGCACTATTTTTATGTCACAATTGTTGTGGTTTGAGTGTGATATGTCCCCAAGCTATCTGTAAAACACCACAGTCAGTTTAACTGGCTGCACAAAAGTGGGGATAGTCCACCTCTTTGAGGGTGCTTTGTTTTTGGGTGTGTGGTGTGTATGCATCCTTATGTATAGATCCCTGTGTGTGCATGCAGGATTCATGTGCAGGTGTGGAACTGTTTTAGGAAGTTGTGAAGTCTTTAGAAGGTGAGCTTACCTGGAGGAAGTAGGTCACTTTGTGGAGTGTCTTAGGGGCTATAGCTTCCCCTTCTAGACAGTTCTCTCTCTACTTCCTGACTGCCAGTGTGATGTCACCAAGTACCTTAATGCCATAGCCATGAGCTGATATCACTTCCTTCCTTCCCCACCATAATGAATTGACATTCTCTCAAACTATCTAACAAAATAAATCCTTCCTACCTCAAGTTGCATTGGTTGGGCATTTAGTCTCAACAAAGAAATAAGTAACACTACATAGGATTAATATGATTACTCTGATAATAAGGATTCAATTAATGAAAATATGAACTACCAAGTAGAACAATGAAAAAAAAATAGAGGAACCAGGTCAGAATTTTTGTCTTGACCTTTAATTCTCCATATGGCCTTGAAGGTTATGGCCATCTTCAGGATACTGATGAACAAGGACCTCTTTTATTCACTCAGCCCCAGCCAAAGTCAAGCAGGGAGAAAGCTGCCAAGGCCTTGGACATGACACAAAGTCTATGCGGAATTGGCAAATCATCAGCTGAGAGAATGGCAAAGGGTCCCAAAGCAAAGATGTGCATCAGACCATGTGCTTGGGGAAATACAAATCCATTCACTGATTTGCACACGGGGAATCCACAAAGGGAGATATTCCTTTAAGGTACTACTCCACTGAGTATCATAGCTGATACTTCACCAGGGCTGGTGAGCTAAGCAAGGATCACACTACCTGTAATATTACTCACGCTTCATGATATGGGTTTGAGTATGGGGTAGACATCCTTCCTGTGACTGCTGAGAAACTCATGTAGATCATTAAAAGTGGTTGTGCACAAACCTCATTAAAAATGTATCAGAAGCCCAGAGTGAATGTATCTGTGGAATGTCATAACCAGTCTGACTCACTGCAAAAAGGAGGGGACAGTCCTTTCCTCATTTTTATGCATGTGCGTATGTGTGTGGTTGACATGCATGTGTGTTTGTGTGCATAGCGATATGTGTGTTGACAAATGTGTGTGTGTGTGTGTGTGTGTGTGTGTGTGTGTGTGTGTGTGTGTGTGTGTGTGCCTGTGTGTGGAGGTCAGAGGATGACATTAGGTGTCTTTCCTGAACCATTCTCCCTCTTATTGCTTAGAGACAGGTTCTTGCACTGAATTTCAGTTCACCAACTCAGCTAGAAAAAAACTGACCAGTGAGTCCTAGGAGTCCTCCTGTCTCCTCCTCGCCAGAGCTACTATTACAGGCATGCACAGGCATAGGCATCATTTTACAGTGGTGATGGGGATCTCATCATAGATCATCATGCTTCTATGGAAAGCACTTTATCCACTGAGGTATCTCTCCCCCCCCACACACATACACTCAGTCCTCTTCTGATAAGGTGATTGAAAATATGGAAAATAGGCATAAAGTAACTTGACAATCCATTTGCTAATAATCACTCTAACATATTTTGGATATCAATAGTTTATAAGTTCCCTCCCTTGACTGCTTTTCAATATTGTAGACACACACACAGTAGGAAAATGGTTACAAGACATTCAAAAAAAAGATATTGATTCTATTCCTGAATGAATAAAGAAGACTTTCATGGAACATGCAGGAGTGATAGCAAAACAGCTCACAAGGGGTGTTTTGAAGTGGGTGGTTTCAATCTAGAAGGGTCTCTGGGGCCCTTCTTATTCTAATCCATTTTAATCACTAAGCAACCTTCAGCTCTTCACCTGGTTCTCCTAAACAAGTCTCTCTATTGCAAAGTGGTCTTTCTCATTTGAAACTATGCAACTGACTGTCCCATCTCAATCACGCTGGTGATTTTGGTTAGAGAAACTAGCTTTCCTAGACCTAATTACTTCTGTGGAAGTAACTACTGAGGTTAGTGCACAGCTGAGATGGAAATGAAGAGAGACGACAGTGACCTTGACACCTAGATTGGTGCAAACTCCCTGTTTCTAGGACCATGCAATTATTTTTAATTAGCACTATGTAAGCTCCACAATAGCTAAGTCCTCATTAACACTTGAATATTAACCTCATATGTTCTCTGTCTCTTTGGATTTTGTTTTGAAACCTTGAATGAATGCCCTGAGTAAACTACATAATTTCCCCTAGGAACTATTGTCTCTCATTATTGGCACACAGGAAACGATGATGGTAGAGTGTGGGCTCAAAAATAAACATTTTGCATGCTAATACTGTATTCTCATCTTTTTATGAATATCAATTCTGTATGAGATGCTGTTCATTATATCTCCCTAATGGGTTCATTCGCCTGTCCAAATCTCAAAGAGGAAAAAAAAAGAGATACAGATAAAGTTTTGATTTTCTATTAAAAGAACAATAGGTTATAATTTGCTTCATGGACAAGTCTTTCAAGAATCATTTTGGAAATAAAAGAAAAATCAGCTTTTATCATTTCCTTTCTATTCTCTTCTCAACATCCATGTGACTTCTGCCTTTTGTTTGACCTGCTCCAAGTCCCTCCATTATTTGTACTGGTTCCAAGGTATCACTTTGTGGAAAACAATGATCCATGCTTTGCAATGCTAGTCTCAGAACAGAGTTTTGTCTCTGTCATGCTATCCCCTTTCTTGATGACCTCAATCTGTATCTTTGATAAGCTTTGACCCTCACCCCACTGAGGATCAGATTATCCTTTATGTCAAGAGTAAACCTGAACCCCTCTCGTTTTTATCCATTGCCTTGTTTGGATTACAGAAGCCTACAAAAAGGAGGGAAGCCTACAAAACCCCACCTCATTTTAATAGGTCACCACAGTCGAGCTCAGATACTGCCAGCATTTTCTTAGATCCTAGAAAACTTGCCCAAATTATCCTTTTGTTCCCTCCACTACATCTCCCACATCCATCTCTCGCCTTCTGGCTCTCATTTTTGCTGGGTCCCAATGGCTAGACTGTCTAAGAACATCACTCAAAATAGGTGTGCACCTTCTTTTCTTCCTTTGGTATGACTCTACTCAAGAGTCCCTGTCCCCTTTCCTAGTGCTAATTCAGTAATTTCCATCAGCTACTAACATGCTACTTATTTTATACCTTATGTCAAGAAGACATGCAAATAAATTAGCCATAGATGTCACCTCTGCAGAACTCGCTCTCTGGTATAAGGAGAAGACATGTTGACGAAACAGTGCAAGATCTGCTAAATGTTATAGAAGAAACACAGGTAAAATAAGATACTCAGGAAGTTTAGTGGAGGGGTTAAGTGCTATCTATCAGGCAGTCTGGATGGGCTTTATGTGCCATGTCATTGTGAGCTGGATCTTAAAGGGGGAGCTGCAGTTTGCAAGGAAACTGAGAATGACCTCTCATACTCCTTTTTTTTTAAAACTTTACATAGTATTTCATGCCTGCCCTCAAGTAATTTTCCACTTCCCTTTTTTCCCATTGTTTCTTCCATCTTCTCTGTCAGGTGATCTGCAGTGTTCTGTTCCACATTGGATGGGGCAGATGATAATAAATACCCAGGCCACTCTCTAGTAGTGTTTTACAGCCCAACCAGATACCCCCTCACTTCTTACACCTGAGCCCCAGGTAAACTGGGTCCCATCTCTGCCTCATTTTTTAAGTAGCCTGTAGGACTCCACTCACAATGTCACCCAGTCCTTATTTTCTGGGACTCTGAAAAGCCTCGTAATTAGTGGTCACTGTCTCTCATTGAAACTCTGTTCCTTCTGCTTGGTTTCCTCTTGTCCCTGTCACCACCTTCTCCTGATTCCTGAGCCCCACTTTTCTTCCAGCTGTAGAAAACACTATTCTTTGAGGGTTTGTGTCCCAAGGCTGTGTCAGCCATCTGCTCAGAGCAAATGCTGAACCGGTCTGAGGTCAATCACCTCGGAAGGGAAAGGCAGTGTTAGGCTCTGTACACTGCTCTGCTGAGGCCACTCACTTCTCATTGTTCAAGGATAATGGATGATAGGGAAGGCGGAGGAAATATCCCATGAAAAAAACTAGAATTTTACATAGAGTGTGTACATTGAAAGAAAAAAATGGGATTAGGAAAAGCAGCAATGCTTTTTTTTTTTTTTTAACCAAACACATGCAGTTAATTTAACTAAAAATCAAATCTATTTCTGATTAGAAAGAACTAATTTCAAATGCAAACTTCACACATGAAGTAAGTTGTTCTGATGAGTCAAATAATAAACAAGACAACTATATTTGAATTTTAACTTATAGCTTTAGAGTGCTCTGATATAATTTATCCAATTTAACCGAAGAGGCAATATTAACTTGAAATGTCAAATAAAACCTTTGAAATCAGTGGAAAAGTCAATCACTAAAATGTTTAGTATTGAAACTGGAAAGTGAACCAGGCTGTTTTCCAAACCAGAAAGGATAGTGTCTAAACTACTGTATGACCCAACCCAAATCAAAAAGAAAAATAATTAAAAGAATACTCTCCTCCAACAAAGGCTATAAAGAGAATATCAATCACAATAGGGGAATCTCCATCAAGAGTCAGAATTAGTATTTTAATTCATAGTTTTATAATCACCTTTTTTTTTTTTGCAGCTGGTGTGTGTGTGTGGGGGAGGGTGTTTACCACTTTTCTGGATGTGTGTTTTCTTATCTGAGAAGTGAGGTATTTGATGGAATGATATTCAAGTGTCACTTTGGAAAAGCACACTATGAGCTCAGTAATGTAGGGCCCATACACTGTTTTGAAGACCAGGATGCCTTGAGTGTCTTTGTTGCACCTCTGATGTGTCCTGTCTATTACTTAAGTGTTGGTATCATGATTGACACATGATGGGTTACTTCAGAGTTCTTCTCTCAAAGTTAAAGCTTACAGATACACAATCTGGTTAGAAATGAAAGAAGACTCATCAGTGAGTAAAAAGCTTTTTTTTTTTTTTTGATGAAATTAAAACATCACTTTAGATTTTTGGTAAAGAACTTCCCTGACTGGCTCTCCAAGCATCTTCAAGATGTGAGGAGTCTATAAATATCGCTTGTTTTTATGATAGGCTAGGTCTCCAAAGTGTCAGACAATTATAGTAAAAGTTCTCCTGCTCCAGGCACTGTTGAAACTGTCTCAAAAACAAATAATTAAATTGCTAGACTTCAAAATGAGCAGCTTCATTTGGGATTAAAGGATCAATACCTTTAGCATTCCTTTTATAGGCTAGGATCAGGGAAGTAATAATGCTTTTTAAATGTTCCAGAATCTCAAAATATCTGCTACTAGCATTGTAGGCTCATTGCGTCTGCTGCATCAACTAGTCTCAGTGAATTGAAGCATTTCAGGTTCTCATTCTGATTTGGTTGCCCTGTTTCCAGCCGAGGGGAAGGCAGGGAAAAACTAGACACCATCACTATGGCCGGGCTAATAATGTACATGGACCATAGGAGAGAGATAAGCTGTTTGTTTTCTCCTTTAAGGAGACAGGGAAACCTACACATTCTGGATGGTTTTCCTTATGTTTTGAAAGAATCATCTTATAGATCTTTTTTCTATGTACAGGTGTGTATGAATAGTGTATGTGTACCTGTGCACGTTTGTGGGGATACACCTGTGTATGGGTGTGCATGCACTTACCCATGTGTGCACATGTGTGTGGAGACTACAGGTTGGCATTGGTGTCTTCCTGAGTCATCCTGCACCTGATTTACTGAAGTCAGGGTCTCTCACTGGTGCCCAGAGTTCAGTGATTTGTCCAATCAAGCCCTCCAGCTTGTGCTAGGGATCTGCATTTCTCTATCTCTCCAAGCTGGGATTCCAGGCGTATGTTGTCATGCATACCATTTTTGTGGGTGTTGGGGATCCAAACTCTGTCCTTCATGCTTAGCCAGCTGAACCACCACCCTGGCTCCTTTGCCACACCTCTTAAAATACCTCCCTACCTGACATCGTAGTGCGGGTTCACATGGGTGTCAACAAAAGCTCATTGAATATTTTTTAAATGAAAAATGCTTATTGCCCATTATTTTCAGAAAAATTAGTATTTCTTAGAATATTATGGTTGGGGATTTTGTTTTTCTGGACAGTTTCTTCATTGATGTCTCTACTTGTTAGCTTGTGTATTTACTTTCTGCTGTGTTGTGATAACTGGGAAGTAGACTGTCTCAGACTGTGCCTGAGCAGTAATCTGATAGCTGTGTTCCATCTTCACAGGCAAAATCAAGTTGAGAGTATAATGAAAGTACCAGGACGCTCCTTCCTCTCCTGGTCAGTTTGAGATTTTCTTCCTCTCAATTTAAGCCACAAAATAATTTCAAAAGCCAAATCCTAGTCTTCCATCAGAAATTTCAATAAAACAATCAATGAGTGATTTTATAAAACATTTATTCAGTTAGAATAGATAAAAGGTTATGCATGTGAGGACTCTACTACTTATTATATCATAAAACATTTAAATCCTTGTAGAAAAATTTCAATTTTCAAGGGATAATTTCCATAAGAGGGAAATTTTTATTAGACATTAATTTGGTACCCTAACAGAAATATGAGATATCCCTTTAGGTACTGTGTGTCAACGAATGACTCATCATCAATGCCAATGTGGAATGTTTTAGGAATCCTGACTCTGGTGTGTTCCTTGTATAAAAAGAGAAAGTTAAACGAGACACAGTGAGGATAATTATCTCTACAAGGTGCAGCAATGACACTGTGCCAGACATATGTCACCCACAGCTCCTCAGCCCCTTGGTTCACTGCTTCCTTCAGTCCCTGGTGTGATGGATACTTCCCATACACTTCAGTAGAGATGGGGGATGACCATGGAGACCATATTACTCAAGTATAGGTTTACCCCTGTATTAGAAATGAAGGCTGTGATCTGCTCACACTGGGCTCTGTGTGGTAATGGAACTTTAAGGAAAGAAAAGCATTTCTATATGGGCAAGAAGGTAATGGATCTGATTATCAGGAGGAGATAAACACTGGGAGGGGAAAAATACTTCGGAATCCAGGAGGTATATTAAATGCAATGCATACTTGTGCTTTCTGTGGTCTGCATTAATGGTGATTGGGCAATGATAGCATGGAGGTCTGGGCAAGGACACAGTCAACAAGTAGCCAGGTCTCTTGGAGATGATGGAATGGGCCCTGACATTAAAAAAGCAACCAGCTAATTTTTTTTTTTTTTTTGGTTTTTCAAGATAGGGTCTCACTCTAGTCCAGGCTGACCTGGACTTCACTATGTAATCTCAGGGTGGCCTTGAACTCATAGCAATCCTCCTACCTCTGCCTCACGAGTGCTGGGATTAAAGGTGTACACCACCACGCCTGGCCTACATACTGTAACCTATTGAGCAAGTAGTGGGTGTGGACTGACAAGAGAGGTCATGAGTAGTAGGGAAGAGAGTCTAAACCTGCAAATAATTGATCAGTCTGACAACCCTTGGTCCCAGCCACCGGTTCCTTCCCTCACTGAGCTGTTGACCAAAGTGACCCATGAGGTTCCAAAAACAAGACAGAATTCTGTAAAGCTCTTGAATGACCTCCCTAGGCCAGAGGCCAAACCCTGTTGTTGAAGAAACCACAGAATGCTATTGATCAGCATTGAGAGACCCTTCAAGGTCCAGAATGGTAACCAGCCCCCAGATGCCAGTTAGTACAGTGCAGGAAGGCACTGCACAAGCTACCAGGGGAAGCAGATCAATGACACTGTAGTAAATAGAGACCACTGGCATGAAACACAGACTGCAGCTATGAGTAGGCTGACCACACCTCCTACTGGGAAAGAAAAGCGAACCAAGAAAGGAGCACTAGTGCAATGGAGGAGCCTGGGCCTGGGGGAGACAATCAACAGCTTTTAAATTTGGCCAAATATTCAACTTAGTGAGGGGAAGCCCATGACTGGAACTGGGGATTCAGTGCGATATGCACCGGATCCAGTACTCTTGGGCTCCCAAGACAAGATGTGCTATGGGACCGATTGACGGGGAGGCTACTAAAAATAGAATGTAGGTAATCCAGAATTGTGTATATTTGTTAACCTAGACTGATCTCACTCTCCAATGGAGATTGTGTTTGTATTTTTCAGGATACAGCAAGAGAGCTATGGCCCATCTAACCCTACCAACTGACGGCAGGCAGATAGCTGAGATCCTGACAAGAGATGAACCACCAAAGTCATACCGTGGAGGACCCATTTGGAGCCCCACAGAGAATGAGGGGATGAACAAGGGACCCACAGCCACAACCATTCAATCAACACAGGATAAGCCAGTGAGACAGAAACCAACAATTTTTGACACAAAGCCCCCTAAACTCACAAAATTAAAGCAGCCTTAATACTCACCCACCCCGACTCAGGGAACTGAGCAGAAGAGGGGGTGGAAAGATTGTGAGAGCCTTGGTGGGGGAGACTATCTAGAGGCATGGCACCCCTCAGTAACAACACACTTGGGCCAGGAGAACCGGGCTGAGTACTAGGCTATCCATGGTCCCCTGCCACAAGGACTGATCCAGACAACTCAAGGAGGAGGATATCCAGCTGATTGGGGATAGGGTGGGGAGCATTAAGGAATTGGGGATAACAACTCATTGTTTGCCCACTAAATAATGTAACTCATTATGGACAATAAATATATATTTAAAAAAAAGCAACCAGCTAAATTACTGCTCACAGAGAGTCTGTGGAAAGATGCATAATGCCAAGTATGCCTTTGGATTCAGATGTCAGCCCAGATTATTCAGCTCTTGTCAACTGAAAGTCTTTCTTTTTCTCCAGTTTTTCTAATGACCAATATGCTAAATAAAATTCTCATGAAAGTTCAGATTTCCAGAAGACAGAGTTCTGGATAAAGAGTCAGAGCTGAGGCCATCAGATACAAAAGCCATAGTGCCAATGGCCCCTGAGACTTTTAGGGACTAGGCAAATGTTTTTATCCTAAAAAGGAAAAAAAAATACAAGAATTATAGATGATAGATTCATTAATATCATTAGTGATGTTGCATTAGTCATATGTTTACCATTATAGTCATAAAACATTTTATATTTGTATATGAAGCATATATACACTTTCTTTTTTCCATATGAAGCATACATAGGCATTATTTTTTTCTCCATGAAGAAAACAGCTCACAAAGACAAAATTCCCTAGGGCCCATAAAGCTACTCTATAGCCTGGAAAAGAGCTTGTATTTTGTATTTGAATAGATATTTTGAGATTGCTTTCAGAAAGCCTGTAACAATTTCCATATTTGCCAGAAATAGATGAAGGGTATTCCTTAACTGAACCCAGACAACAGTAGGAATCATCAATCAATTCTTGCCTCTCTAATGGACATGAAGGAGTGTTCCTTGCTACTTATTTTGCATTTCTGTCAGAACTGTGGAAGGAGAAGAAGCTCTTTCCTAACTTTACTGGAAAATTTGTTTTACTCAGTGCACTCCAAGCCTATTCCTTACTTGGTTTATGCTTCTAAGAACAGTTGTGAGCATTATTTTTGAACTCATTTGTGCAATGACAATAATACAGTACATTTAGCACATAAAAGATTTGAATTTTCACTTACTTTTTTACTATCTGCCCAAAGTCTCATTTGTACATGTAATCTTTTAAATACTATTCTAAAACAATTTCCACTTCATTGTCACCTATCATCCATCCATCTGTCATCTATTTCACCATTATATAATAAAATTTCCATGAATTGAATGACATTACTTTTGTTTATAATAGATAACTTCGGGTTAAATTTTTTTAAAAGACTCATTTCTTTTTACCATCTTAAATCTTAGAAGAAGATACAATGAACTGAACATAGAACAAGAAGAAGCGAGGCTACCTACATACTCTGGAAATATTTCCCATTAAAATACATAATTAAATGAAATCATGTTTTCAAACTTCGTCCCATGGATTCTGGGTTTATGATGGTTCTGTGGAGATGGATGGAATCAAAGGAGGATTCATAGGCTGAGGCATCTTCTTCTCAATCTTGCTCATTACAGACTTCCGATTTATGGATCAAGGTCATGGTTATGATTTTGTGTGAAGGAAATAATTTGAAGGAACAACCCATAAAAATTCTGGATTACAGAGTTTTCAAGTCCTTTTTTAAATGACTTTGCAAATTTTGAAAAGGAGGATGAGAAGGTTAAAGATGAACATGAGAGAAAGTGGGAAAATCCTTCCACAATACTATGGAAGTGATATATAATATATATATAACATTATTATATATTATATATTAATTATAACATATCAATTATATTATCATATATTTTATTAATACAATATAATACACATACCTACATAACTATGGGCAACTATGGTATGAGGTTAGATCATTATTTTAGTAGGTAGATCAAAGTTCCTGGGGCTTGAAGCTAATACTATTTTAGAACCTTTCTTGTTAGAGTAAAGTAATATTAGGGGTAGTTTGAAGGTCAACTTTCCCCATAGTCTCACGTGCTTGTGATCACATTTTCCTACTTAGTCCTCCCTCAGCTTGGAGCATCTGGGAGATGGAGCCCTCCTGGAGGAAGTGTGTCACCAGGGACACGCTTTGGGGTGGAGTCCATTCCCATGTGTTCAGTGTCATCTTGTGCTTATGGGTGCTGGCTGTTGTCTTTCTGCGGTGGATGGATGGTGAAGTGAGCCAGCTTCATCCCTCATGCTGAAGTTTCCCCTGGAATCTGCAAGCCTGAAATAAATCCTTGCTTCCCATAAGCTGCTTTTGGTTGGGTGTTTGTCACAGCAATGAAAGAGAAGATAAAACTGAATACTGAATACTACAATACTGAAATACAAAAAGACTATTCTAATGTGAAGAAAATTGACAGTATAGGTAGGGAATTGGGATGTGCTGGATGTCATCTTATGTCAGGATGCTGAGTAACTTAATCTATGAAAATTACTTTAGAGCAGATGCATATGAAATATAATAAACCCAAACCTGATGTCTACCTGAGTTAGACTTCTCACTAACCAGGTGCCAAAAGTTTTGGGGGCTACTCCACTTCTCCCCAACATCTGACAGAGGGAAGGCACAAGTGAAATAGCCTTAGCTGGTTCCAACTAATATATCTTATTTTTTTGCACTTTATATAAGCATATGGCCAAAAGACTGTGCTCTGCAGAAGTGTGGAAGTCTGCATCTTGTTATCTATTGGCTTCCATATTAGTTTCCTCCAGCTGTCCTGTTTATAGATGAGGAACCCAAGGTTCAGCAATATTTAGTAATTCAGCTTGCCACCATTAGTGAGGGAGACCTGGACCCCAACAAGCACCCTGCCTTTATAGGCAAACCACTTCTGCTATACAGAAGCAGTTCTCCCTGTCCTATCTGACATTTGTGGCTTGATTTACTTTTGAGATACTTAAATGCCTGCCTGAATAAATTCTTCATTTAAAAAAAAAGAAAGAAAAAATTTTAAAAAGACATTTATTTTAAAAGACGATGTTATATGATGAGTTGGGAAAACTCTCTTACATGATAAATGAGAATTCAGATAATGAGACTATTATAGTGTTAGGCAGTAGACATTGTGTCAAGGAATTCTAATTAGACATCACTGCTGTGATAAGGCTACTTTAGAAATTAGGTTATGAGCAGAAATGTAAGAGATAGTCATCTTCTCACTCAGAATGTCAAAGCCCAGGCAGATTGAATCTGAACTACCTGATGTTCTGGGAAAGCTCTGTAGGAGTTGCTGGGTTGCTTGATCACAGGGATGTCCATTACCTGGGCCAAGATGGTGTGATCCCCTTGATGTTTCTATTACCAATCAGTCGCTGGGTGATTTCACCTGACTCTGCACTCTAAGTGAGATAACGCGTTTAAAGTACCTAGCATCATTCCATTTTCTTTCCCCTTGGTGAAGAGAAAAAGACCAAACTCATTTTAGTCATTAGAAATAATCTACAAAAACCAGAAAATATTCTTTTTTAAAAAAAGCTCTATGTACCCCAAGATCAAATAGAAACATATTGAATGTAGCCAAAGTTTGTGAATAATTCATGCACTGCTCACCTTACCTTACTGGATACAATTGAAAATTGGCCATATTGATTCCTTGCCCAATATGCGGTGAGAACTCATTTATCTGACGTCATTTGGGAATGAGCTGTTCACAGAACCATAGAATTTCAAAGCTGTGGAAGACCTTGGAGATGATCTAATCTCACTCCCTCATGGTAAATAATTATAATAATTATAACAACAACAGCAGCTGTTTGAGCTCTTCCTGTGTTGAGTATTCTACACAGAGTGTTTTGCAAGCACGATGCCTTCTGCTTTTCACAGTAATCCTATGAGGTAGATCCTTCCCTCTCCTTTTGACAGTGGAGGAAAATGAGGCTTAGAGAGATTAAAGCAACAGAAGGCTACATAACCTCAAAGCAATGTAACAGCCTTGGAGTTGAGCCCGCAGCCCCTGCTCCTAACCACTGTATTAGTCTGAGTCACATATGTCCTATGACTTAAGTCATCCAAAGCCAGCCAGTGTCTATGACCAGACCTGGACTCTATTCTCCTGCTACTATATACTCTCAACATCATTTAGAACCCAGTATACATGGATGCGTCATGAATAAAGTAGAACTATTAATACCCAAACTCATTTTATTCAAGATTTCTCAGCAAAACACCTAAAAGTTACCGCTGTTTCCTGCTTCCTCAGTCATGTTGCATTAAATACAAGTGGCATTTGCTGCTCACCCAGTTTTCACAAACATCTACATCCAACATGGGATTTTGTTTCATCAACATCTTCCTTTTACCCAAGCATCTCAGAGCACCATGCAACTGACTTTCCACTTCTTTGATAGGTAGTGAATCAGTATGTTTGTTATTTAGAATGGCCTTTAGCTATTGCAAAAATTCAAATGACACTTTTTTGTGTCCTAAAACCAAGAAATATAAATCAGTGTTTAGCTGTCATAGAGAGTCAAAGTAGAAATAAATATCTAATCATGCTTATGGAAAATGGATTTCCTTGCCCTTGGAAAATGGCAAACCTATTATGAAAGATATACATGCAGGGTAAAAGTCATGATGGCTAAGCTTGTTTAAACTGCGTTTGAAAACCAAACCAAAGCAAATAAACGTGGCCTGTTGCACAGGGCCTTGGAGCTAGCTATATTGCGCAGGACAAAGGGGAGGAGCCCAGAGGACTACCAGACTGCGTGGGCTCAGGGAGCACAACGTGATGATGATGAGGAATCCGAAATGGCATTGAGAGAAAGAGAGAATCCAGATCTCAAAGTGAGCAAGTAGGAGGTGGTATGACCAGAGATCACCAGGAAAATTTGTCTTTTAAAGAGCTGGCAATCACCTGCTTTTACTTAAGGACTTTGACTTTGTCAGGAAACACTGGAAGGAGTTTAAAGAAGCATAGTGAAATGATGGAATTTAATCAGAAATTCTCTTTTGCTCTAGTCTGAGGCTGAATACTCGTATGAGAGTTAGAAGTAGAATCAGGAAGGGAAGTGAGAAGGCACAAATTCATTTCCTTATTTCTGTGATGGGGAGGGAAGAATGGGCAATATCTAATTTTCCTCCCTGCTTTCAAACTCTGATTCTGGGACTGCATTAGGATTATTCCCTATATCATATTCTACGATATGCAGATAATTATGATTAAACTTCTTGGATTCCTATCAGAAGAAATAATGAGAGAAAGAGTGATGATGTATCCAGGAGTCTTATGTTAGCATCTACCACGGGCTGTACAGATTTCTGTGCTACAAGAAAAAGTGAACACGTATAAAAGGAACTCTTATGTTTCAGTTTATTTTTATACAGAGAAAACCATGTGCAGAACCAATAAATAAGCATCGAACACAATGCTATATGGAAAATGGATTCCTCAACCCTTGGAAAACTGTAAACCTTTTATGAAAGATATACATATTTCTGCCAAAATGTTTAAAGTGCTTAAGTTTTATTTAGTTGAATGAAAACCCCACAAGGTCTACACCACTACCCTGTAATGAAGTGGTTGCCATCACTGAGTTCGCACTGGAGATTTCTTCAGGGAGACGCTACCCAACCTGCTGTGGGTTCACAGAAACAAATACAATGAAAACACGCAGACATCCTTCATGACAAGGCCACCTGCTGGCTCGTTCCATTTCACAGTAAGCAGTACCATATTTTCCTTGGGAACACTTTGTTCTACCAAAGTGTTGTGTGTCATGTTAAATAAATGTTGGTCATAGAAAATTAAGGACCTATGCCATTGAATTTATCTTTAAAATTAAGTCTCTTTCTCTATGATTATATATGAAGGGAAGAATAAAGATTTATTTAGGGCTTTATATTAAGAAAGCGTAAGTAAAAGAAGAATAAGATATCAAAACTATGCATGTCTATAGACAGACAGACAGACACACACACACACACACACACACACACACACACTAATGTGCTTAGTGTGTGAATGACACTAGAGAGAATGATGGAGATGTGGCACTTTCTAGTAGGAAGGGACTGGTTTCCCCGCACTGTGCCCACGTTTGGCTTAAAGGCCCCGTGGGATTCTTTTCATATCTGGGAGTCTATGAATTAAAGTGCTAATCTGCATAGAGTGAAGAGGAAGCGCAGCCCAGGTGCTTAATGCATCAAAGCATAAAGGATCATAATAAAGACAGCGAAGTACGAGGGAGGGAGGAGGGCATTTAGTCTTAGCCGTGGGATCAGACACCTGTCATGTGTGTGGGACTTACTTTCTGGGGACATTGTGACATGGTGGAGGAGAGATGTATGTCCAGGAATAGAAGAAATACAGTTAGTTGCCCTCTTCAAAGGCTTGGGGGAAACAGTAGGTGTGGGTCTACAAAAGGGAAGGGGGTCTTGTTAGAAATCTTGAACTATGGAGGAGAAAGAGGTTTGAAGGCATGAGGGCAGAGATCACCATTCTACAAGAACCAAGTAAGCAAATAGACCCAGAGGTTTTTCTTCAGAAACCTCACGATGCCTGGAGCTTGGGGAGCCTCAGTGGACAGGGTGGATTATTGCACAATCATCAGCATAGGAGTTCAGATCTCCCAAACCTACGTGAACGCCTGCAGGCATGGTGGACACCTGTCATCCCTACACTTGGGAGGCAGGGGTAGGAGGTTCAAGGAGTAAACTGGCTGGCTAGAGTAGCCAAATCAGTGAGCTCAGGGCTCAACTGAGAGACCCTGCCTCAGTCCATGAAGTCAATTGAAGATGACACCCAACAACCACCTCTGGTGTCCACATGCACACACCACACACACACACACACACACACACACACACACACACACACACACACATATTTAAAAAAACTATCATGATTTTTTAAATATTTCCCATTAGAAAGTCCCTGGGTGTTTCCTTCATGCTTATTAACATGCCTGCATTCCTTGCACCCTGTACATAGAAGCCTGGGAGGAACTCAATATATATCTGATGAAAGTAAGTGGTGAAAGTATCCAGGAATGTATTCAGAGGAAGGACAGATGAGAGAGACATTTCAATTTGAAGTGCTGAGGAGAGGAACATGAAGTCTGGATAGAAAGATGTGATATTTTACAAAGTTGTCTTCAGTATCTCATCCATTCCCGCCTGTCACAAAGCCTCAGTCTTGCAGAGGACTGGTCCTCCCTCTGCTGAGCTGAGTACCTGTGAACACCCTCAGCTTCTTCTTGCCTGTATAATACCCCTCATGTCAAGTGCTGTGATAGGGATATAGTTGTGCCTCCCGCTCTATTAAATGGGAAGATAAAATAATTAAGAAAGTTCCTTTCTTTTAGAAAAGCTTCTAAGCTTCCTTTAAAAATATTTTCATTTATTTATTTGCAGGTAGGAGAGGGAGAGGGAGAGAGGGAGGGAGGGAGGGAGGGAGGGAGAGAGAGAGAGAGAGAGAGAGAGAGAGAGAGAGAGAGAGAGAGAGAGAGAGAGAGAGATATTGAACCCAGGTCATTAGGCTTTGCAGGCAAGTGCCTTAAACTCTGAGCCATCTCTCCACCCCAGAAGAGGTTCCTTGATGTCTTTCACTGCATGTAGAGAGCCACAAACAGGAGAGAGGATTTTTCCTGACAGATGGTAAAGATTAATCTGTTCGTAGTGCCTGTGTTACAGCCCCTGCCTCCCCTTTCTCCTCCCTACACATAGATGGTCTGAGCTAACTGGGGGAGAAACTTCTATCCAGGGACACCAAAGACCCAAGTGCATTAAGATATTTCAGGAAAAAGAAAAGTTCCCTCTATTAGATTAGAACTTTAGGGAAAGGAATCCATCCACAGTGAGAACACCAAAGAAATTGGAAAATGATTTAATAGCAGTCGTCCTGGGTTGGAGGAAGTTTTTATTCCTTTCTCCTTTAGAAACAGTAGAATATTAAAATAGGAAGAAATCTTCATCTGCGCGACGATCCTGACCAGCTCTTCATTTTACCAGTGGGTAATGAAAGCCTCAAGGCCATGGTAGGTGACATAGAGAAGCCCACTCAGTCACTCAAGACGGAAACACAGGAAAGTTTAGATCCGAATTCCATTTCCAATGAGAAGGATTTTGCCACTGGGACTTTTAATTTCCACATTTTAAGCCAGGCTGTTCTGACACCATC
>PVHP010009518.1:0-50354 GCA_004024765.1 Zapus hudsonius
AGAATTTCACTTTTTTGCCCATAAACTAAATTTGCTTTTCTGCCTTGAAACTAAACAGCAGGGAAATATTCCCAACCATTCATTCTCAGTGATTTAAATTTAAGATTTTTTTGGTTTTAGGGAGAATAAAACATGCCGATTTTAGGACTTGTTTCCTCCTTGGACTTAGATTGTCAGGATAAGATACATCCCATGGCACACTGTAAAAGTGATCCAACTTAACAGAAAAACAATGCTGTGTATAGAAAGCAGTCCTAAGCTTTCTACTTGGAGCTACAACACAATCACACAATGTGCATGCAGTGCACACAAGATTACAGCTGGTGCTTTCATTTAATGTGCCATTCATTTGGTTTCAACGTTAAAACTTGCAGCTTTCCACCAAGCAACTGATTGGAAAGTTGGTGTCATGTGCAAAGAACCTTTTATTTTCAATTAGTCATGCCTATTAAATAAGAGAATGGGAGGATTTAGGTCCTCTGCACCCTCAAATTAGTAGTGAGACTAACTAAATTTGGGTGATAAATCATTTAATAATTCATAAGAAAATAAAAATGACATGAAGGATAATTGCACATTTGTACTGTTTGCTTTCTTCTCAATTATAACTGAGGGAGGGAGTTGGCCCCGTGGGTTGTCGATTGGGATAGAAATGGAAGTGGGGAACTCATTTTATCAGCATAGTTCTTGGGCTTGGTCAGCTTGGACATCAACACTGGAAATGAATCCAGCAATCATGATCCCATACACTCGGTGCTCTATCTTGGAACCTAGATGGGAGTCATGACTCCTTTCCTATTTCAATAATAACCTACTGCCTGGCATCTAACAATAGGTACCAGAGCCAAGTTCTTTGCAAGAAAATGAATATTAGGTCTCTTTGCATGAATAATAATTAAATTTGGCCGGTTAACTATACTAGATGTGACAGTCTGTTAGAAAATTTTCCATTAGAAAACTGAAGTGTTTGGATTTATATGAAATGTGGACATAATCTCAAAATTATCTGTGCAGAACCATGAATTCATGGACATGCCTGATGGTTCAAAGTATCTGTGAGTGAACTGGATGTTGTGATCCAAAATTGCTCTCCAAGCCACTTAACTTTTAAAAGAAAAAGAATGTTTACTAAATATGTCTTATCTATGTAATTATCATGAGATCTCCTGTAAGTTGGACACTATTACCATCATCTTTTTATTGGCATGTGTGTATGGGCACCTGTGTGTCATGGTACACATGTGTAGGTCAGAGGTCAACCTCAAGGGGTCTCTGTTCTTCTACTCTGAGACAGGGTGCCTGGCCTTTGCAAACCAATGTAAGGCTAGCTCACCCACGAGTTTCAGATTTACCTGGTTCCCTCAACCATTACCATAGACACATTGGGATCACAGACACACGCACCACTTTGCATTTGGCTTTATGTGAATGCTGAGGAAGATCAAACTCTAGTGGACAGGTTTTGTGAGCAAGCACCTGTAACTGCTGAGCCATCTCCTAAGCTCCTGTGACCATCACCTTAGTGATGGAAATTGAAGCTCGAACGGTATCAGTAATTTGATCATATTGTGTAGCAAGATAGTATTTTGTAAAGATAGATACAACAATACCTTCCATCCCATAGATTGCTCTCCAATGTGACCTTGAGGTGACATCTACTCCCTCTCCCTTTATTTTGGGGACTCTTGTGACTATGACTGCTTCAGCCAACAGTATATGGCAAAAGTAATGCTATTTGACTTCCAAGGTTGGGTCACCAAATATTATGCAATGTCTGTCTTGTTTTCCTGGAATGCCCACTATAGGGAAAGCTAGCTACAACATGAGATGCCTAGCTACTCTGACACTTCAAGTCCTGGTGCACCAGTCAATAGAACTCATTGTACTTCCAGCCTATGCCAGCATCAGCAACCAGCCCTATGAGAGAGCCTTTTTGGACCTCTAGCTCAGCTGAGCCTGCTAGTGTCTCCCACCGGAGGGTATGCATAACTATAGCTACTTGAGATCTATCTCCCCATCTCCTGATGAGGACTCCCCTGCTTGACTCTTTCTAACTTTAAGAATTTATGACCACAAAATCATAAGGAAGATAAAATGGTTGTCTCGTGATGTTAAGATTTAAGGCAATAATAATTTAGACAAACATCTAGCAATTTAAACCAAGCTAGGTCTTGGAGCTAGGTATTTGATAGAGATGTATTTATCCACTTTCCAATTGCTATCACGAACATCTAAGAAAAGGCTATTTTGACTCATAGTTTTGGAGGTCTTTCATTGACCCTGGTCAGTTGACCATAGTATGTTGGTAGCTATAGTGAAACAGCACATCATGGGGGGGGGGTATGGTGGATCAGAATCACTCCCCTTAAAACATAAAGGAAAAGAGAAGGATTAGGTGCTGGTGATCCACTATTTCCATTGACACCATGTCCTCAGTAACCTAAAGACCTCCCCCTCTGATCCATAGGCTAGGGGCCAATGGACAATTATCCAATCATAGCACCAGGGGTGACTATCACTTTCCTATGATTCAGAATGTAGAATTCAGTAATGAAAGAAAACAACATTTAAACCACTTTTCCTTTAGTGGATTGGTAGATTTAATCAAGAAGTTAAAGCAAAGGTAAAAATAAGAGGTAGGATGCTATACCCATCCATTTTCTATTACTCTATTAAAATATCTGATGCTGGATACTTTTCAAGGTAAAAGGGCTAATTTAATTCATGATTCTGGCTGCTGGAGACACTACATAAAATTGTACCAGCTTGCAGGCAAGAATCCTTACCAGCATCATAACATGGCAGAGAAGTAAAAAGAGACAGGCTACATGCTGAGGGGATAGACCACACAGTGAGACAGGAATCCAGGGAGATTCGGGGATCGCATTTGCTCTTTTGAGAATGATCTCACTGGGGAACTAACCAGGTTTCTGCACAAATTGCATTCATCCCTTCCAAGGGTGGTGCCCTCTGCATCCTAGCCACCTTCCACTAAGCCCTTTCTCATAAAGCTCTCTTGTTTCTTACCATATGACCACATTATGATCAAAGTTTTCATCACATGAATGTTTTGGGGGTTACTTAAACCATATTCAACCCTAGAAGATATTGAGGTATACATACAAACCATTTAAGCTAAACCTAAATCACAAGTGGATTTGTCAAGGCACTACATTATGTAAATCCTTATGATTTAATGGTTAATCAGAACACAAAAATGTACCCAAATTGAGATTTCTCCTTTATCACACACCCTAAAAATATCCTATTATAGAACTCAGAAACCAAATAAGTCATATAGGTGAAGAATAAACAGCTATACAACCCACAGAAGTGATGAGACAGATGATGGATGTCGATATCTAGGGGAGGTAAGCATCTTTCATTAAAAAAAAGAGCAATTGAATTTGTTTTAGTCAATCGCTCTCAAACAAGATACACTGAGCATCCATAATGAACAAAAAAAATATCCTTAGATGGGGGATGGAGAAGCACTGAATGTCTATCTCCCACAGAGCTTTGGCAAGTTCACTGGGAATAAGACAAACATATGTGAAATATATAACACAATGCCACAATTATTCCTTTGTTGTTCAAACATGTGTGTTTTTATAAAAGATCTGGGGCATCATGAAAACAAGGGGGAAACGATCTGAAATAAGAGAACTAACCCCACATTTGAAAATGCAAAGCAGATAATTTTTAGCAAATTTGTAAACTTAATTTTCCTCATTTGTAAATAAAAAGACAAGATTGAAGAGGTGCAATTTGCTCATTTTTACACAATACAGTCACGTATGTTTGCAGTCCATTTAGAATCATACTATTTTAGTCATACACAGTAAATGTGAGGATAGACAAAGACATTCGATAGGAATTGAAGAGGAGCCTCAGGATACTTCCTGAAATGTAGAATAAATAAGAATGAATGACCCACACACACACACCCAAAAAAAAAAGTCTACCAGCAACATTTTTGGTCATTAAGCAAAATAAACAATCATACTAAAAGAGTACAGAGAGAAAGATGTACCTGGACCTGAATTTGCCAGAAAGGTTTTTCTGGATTAATCATGCACTGAGCATGAAAACCAGCAATGGCTGGGATTATCAGGGAAACAAGAGAGGTTCCAAGGTGTAACAACTCCAAAGTCTGATTGAATTCTGTTTTGGAGAATGTTGTTTTAATTACATTTTAAAGAAGATATTTTATTGAACACTGTTGAGAAGTTGTCTTCTCATTGCTAAGAAAAAAATACCCAAATCAAAAGCAGCTGATGGGATGAAAGATGTTTTAATTTTGTTTTACAATCTCAAGGGGAAGCTTCATGATGGCATGGGAAACCATGGCATGAGTAAAGGCTGTACATCACCTGTCATAGCCTTAAGCCACTGGGATGAATCTCCAAACCAGGCACAGTTTGGGAAGGAAAGTATTTATTGAAGTAACAGATACAGGGGAAATTCCAGAATGGCAAAAGAGGCTGGCCACCTTTCACAGATCCAAGCAGAGAGAGAAACCCATCACCAGCACCTCCAAAGCAAACAAGCACAATCCAACTAGCAAACACCAGGAACTCCAGGCTTGAGCTCTGACTGATCTTTGCATATATATAGCTGGAATTTCACATCCATCCCAGAAATATCTTAGGGCTGAACCCCAGGATCCAGCCTAGGTGACACAGCTTCCAGCCAGGAAGCTGAAGAAAAGCATTGATAAACTCTTGAATCTATTGGAGGACATCCATTCAAACATGCATCATCATATTAAATGCTAGCACAATCCTGATAAGGATTGTTGTCCTGATTTTATAGATGAGAACCTTAAAAATAAATAAATAAATAAATAAATAAATAAATAAATAAATAAATAAATAAATAAATAAATAAGCTAACTAACTTGCCAAAGGTAATATAGAACCCAGAGGACCTCAGAACCAGGGATCAAATCTGAACCATATTCACTAGGGGCTGGTGGATTCATTTAATAAAAGAGCACTAAGAATCTAAAACATGTTGGACTCTATCCTAAGTACTTTGAAAATTAAAATATGACTGATGAATAACTTCAAGTGGAAAAAACGGAGTTGCAACAAGAAAACAAGAGAGTATAGTCATGTGAGTAACAAATATAAATGGATATGAATAACAAACAATGAATTATATTGAAAAATTATATTGAGCTATTTCCACAGTGTGTCAGGATCAGCCCATGACTGCCACTGAAGGTCAGTAAATCACAGAGTTCAGGGAAATAAGTTCAACTTAGAATGATACTATCTGTGCATCTTTCACTAACTTATGACACTGTATTATCTCAAAATATCTATGACTATTTTGTTTCAATCTCTCCGTGCATTGAATTATAACCTACGTGCCCTTGAGAAATATAAATTAATCAGGAAAGCCAGCTGCCTCTCCACTGTGATTCCATGAATGCATGAGTATAATTACCGTATGTATAACAATTATTCATCATCATCAGTGCATCCTATGAACTGTGAAGTCCCCTATCTAGATCAGCAAGCCATGGCCCAGGGGCCAGATATACAGCCCACAGCTGAGTAAAGATTTTCTTTTTTACATTTTAAAATGCCTTCAGAAGATCCAGAGGAGAATGATGATACTTCATGACAAATGAAAATCATGTGAAATTCAAAATTTTGCTACTCATAAACAATGACACTGGAACACAGCCATGCTTGTTCATTGCTGTCATACGCAACAGAACTGAGTAGCTCCTACAGAATTAAGTGGCCCACAAAGCTGCAAGTACTTTCTGTCTATAGACTCCAGACATAAATTACCTCAAATCCTCCTAGCAGCCCTATAGGCATCATTCTTTTTTTTTCTTTATTGTTCATAATGAGTTACATTGTTTAGTGGGCCAACCATGAGTTGTTATCCCCAATTCCCCGTTGCCCCCCTTCCCCATCCCCAGTCAGCTGGATATCCTCCTCCGTGGGCCATCTGTATCAGTCTTTGTGGTAGGGGACCATGGATAGCTCATTCTTCAGCCGGGCTAGGCATCATTCTTTAAGGAACAAAGGTGCTAAGTTTTAAGTTTTAAGGAGATAGGTAATTACCTATCTATGGTGGCTCAAAATAAAAGGCCACAAATTCTTTGACATTCTTCTTATTCTGAAATTAGAGCTATATGTCCTTCTAGAGGTCAAAGGCACTTGTTAGGCACTGTTCTATCACTATAAAAAATATCCAAGACAATAATAAAGAGAAAAGGATAGTTTCGGCTCCAGCCCTATTGCTTTGCACTAACTTATGGCAAGATAATGCAAGCACAGGGCAGAGCAAAGTCAATGATCAGGAGCAGCAGATAAAAGAGAGTGAAGATGGAGCCAGGATAACCCCGTGCCCTTCATGGGTCCACTTCTCATGACCTGTCAACCTGTCACTAGGCTCCACCTATTAAAGGTTCCATCATTCTCCAGGCAACCATGCTGGAGACCAAGCTTCTAACACACCGGCCTTTGTGGAACAGTCAAGGCTGACACAATAGTGAGGGAGAGGCGGACTGTGGTGGCTTTAATGAACACAGAAAGAGGGCTAAGCTGGAGGTGGGGAGGGCCTAAGAAAAGACGGTGAAGGGGGAAAACGGGAAACAAAACTGTTTAAAGACACCCTAATGAAACCCAAGTAAACATTTACATCAGCAAACATTTACCAATTATCTGTTCTTTTGATAATAATTTCCATAATTCATACTAATTCTTACAGTGCAAGCAATTCATAAAAGCATTTTCTAGAAAATTTCTGAGCAAGCATTCTCACTGGGTTTTAACAGACAGAGAACATGCTGAAGGTCACCATCTCATGAAAATGAAGAAAGTCACAAATATTTAATAGTTTTAGTTACTGAACTCCTTGACTTCTTTGAGAAATACAAATATTCTTCTTTCTCTTATTCATTGTATTTATTTATTCATTCACTCCTTGATTGTGGTCTAGGGATGAAACGCAGGACCTTGCACATGGTAGGCAAGCACTGACCTCATACCTCTGGCTATGAATCAGCCCTGGTTTCTTGCTACTGTGCCTTACCATCTGTTTCTAAACAGGGAGGGCTTTGCATCATTTGTACTTTGCAAAAATCATCCTTAAACTTACTTGTGACCCTGTAAATGAAATTTCAGAAGTCACTAAGAGTTCTGAGTTTTCTAAAAAATGCCCGAGAGTATCCAATGGAACCTAGGAAAGTCACTGGAGATCTACAGCCAGAGTGAGCAGTTTGAAAATATTAAAACCTTTGGGAACGTTAATTCTAGAATACTCACTGTAGGGAAACATTGGGAGAACAAAACACAGGACTTCCTGTTCCACACAGACCCCAGGAAGCTCTTCTTGTCTAAGGGAGCACAGCATCATCATGGGATATCTAGGCTGCAGTTATGCTTAGCGAATTTAATCCAGGATCCAAGTCACAAAATGAGTTTATTTTTTTTTTGCTGTTCTTCTTTTAATGAATAAACCAGTGAGTGCCGTACATCCAGTTTGCTGAGCAAGAGACAAGAAAAGCTGTCAGTCATGGGTAGATTGACTGAATATAGGGGTGCTCCTGAGTGAACCTCGTGGCTGGCATTCTCCCTGGTCTTTTACTCCATGACTTGGTGTGTTTGAAGGAACAACAAATACTCATGCGCAATGATACTAGACCACCCTCTATAAAAAGTATATTCTGTGTTTTCATGACTCCCAGCCCTGACAATGATGTGATCCTCTACTGTGATGCATTGTTGAAGCTTATTTCGGGGGTCCTGTGTCCCACATAAGAACCAGGACTTCAAAGGTTTGGGTATCACATTCTCAACCCCCGAATTGTGCACAGTAATTGACACACACAAAAAAAAACCCACACTCTAATGAAACCATCTTTCTCTGAACAATTTCATGGAAGTGATTAAACCTAGCAAGTCTAGACATGATTGAGTTTGAAATCATAATTTAGCAAGGGGGAGCAACCAGGAAAATCTCTCAACCCATGGAAAAGCTTATATAAATCAGCTGGGTGGAGCACAGAAGGTTATACTATGGCAAGAGAGGTCAGAAATGTCCACAACTTTTCAGGGTATTTTTCATTAATGATTAAGCATTTCTTATGAAAGTCCCCACACACTATACACCTGGTAGAATTCAGGGCTGGACAACATAATAAACTATTTCACCAGAAAACAAAGCTGTGCATTCGCAGGCTCCCTTTTTTTACCTTGTCTTCAAGGATGTGAAGTTACCATCAGTCTTAGCTTCAGCAGCAGTAAATTGGTTTAACTCAATTTTCTATTGTAATTATCTTTTTTTTTTAATCTGGTTTTTTTTTGTAATTATCTTTTGTGTCCAACTTCTATTCTCAATATTTATCTCCTCGCTAACCATACTCCTCATGGAAAATAAACTTACTGGGTAAGTTGCTTAAGTCTAACATCACCTTCTATTTTATTGAAAAGATAACAAATGTAGTCCTTGAATGTAAACAATAGCTGTGACAGAAATAAGAAAATACTGAGAATTAATGATGATACTCCACATATGTTGAAAAGCTTGACTTGTCTACTTCATTGGAATGTAAAATTTTAACATGGTTGAACCCTGAAAACATACTACATGAAGGAAACCAGGCACAAAAGGGCACATTCACATGGTTTTGTTTATATTAAATGTTCACGTGGGCAAATCCATAGAGACAGAAAGTAAATCGGTGGCTCCCAGGGGTTGAAGTGAAATGGGGGGGGGTGGAAATTGGCTGAGGAATAGGTCTGACTTTTCTCTGGAGGGTGATGGAGTGTTCTGGAATAACATAGTGGCGATAGTAGCGCATTTTGTGGATCTACTAAGTCAATGAGTTAATGGTACATTATAAAATGGTTAAAATGTGAATTTTTATGTTATATAACAGTTACCTCCAATATGGAAGAATACACAGAGAAATTTTAAAGGGATCTTTTGCCTACACAAACCTCTTTTTAAATTCAATTCCAAACCTTCAGAATATTCACCAGAAATCCACACTCTGGAAGTTCCCAACATTTTCTCCTATAGACATGGAAAAATGAAAGTTAAAAAAAAAAAGTCAAGTGATCTACACTTAGAAAAAAAAGATTATAGCCTCTCTCAGTAAAAAAGAAAAAAAAAAGCAATCACAATAAGGGAAGAAAACATCCCACACCACTTTTCCCAAACTGCTTCTAGCAATATCGCCCTGGAACTTAAGAAAAACAGGTATATCTTGATTTTCATAATGTGAAAATGAAAATAGTATAGAAAAAAATAAGTTTAAACAGCACAGTCTTGTTTCCAAGTAATTATGAAAGGCAAGAAAATAACCAGGATTTATTTATAGCAAATACACCAAGAAAAGGAATTTGCTATTGGAAATATTTTTTAATTATCATTATTTACTCACTCTAAATTACCTGGCTTTTTCAGTTACCAACTATCAAAAGCTTATGCCAATTTTCCTAATCCCACACACATTGTTCCATCTACAACATTTCAATTTGTGAATGTATTTTGCAATGTACTCCCTCCCTCCCCATCTCTTTGTAGGGCAGTAGGGTCCTGACCACAAGAACAAGAGGAGGGGAAGCCCACAGGTAAGAGAGAGGAGAGTGGAGGGTAGGAAGTAAAGTCAAGCGTTCAGAGCTCTCTGGCTAAAGCAGGTCAGTTTTAATGGTTTCTAGTCATGGCCCACGCACACAGGAAATACAGTAGTGTCACTTTGATGATTAAGGTGACATACCAAGGGTCCCACCTATGTATTTAAACCCAACTCTCCATAAATATGGTCATTTAAAAATATTTTTATTTATTTATTGTAAGCAGAGAGAGGGGGAGGGAGAGAATGGGCACTCCAGGGCCTTCTGCCACTGCAAATGAACTCCAGATGCATGCACCACTTTGTGCATCTGGCTTTACATGGGTCCTGGGGAATCAAACCTGGGTTGTTAGGCTTTGCAGGCATGTGCCTTAACCACTAAACAATCTTTCCAGCCCCAAATATGGTCATATTTTTAAAATTATTCTTAGTCTCAGTTCATTCATATGTAAAACTGAATTGATAATTTTTCATGAATATGTCATAATAAGTAAATGAGATTTTGTTAGCAAATCACTTAGCACAGAATAGAGTACATACTAAACTTTGAAGATTACCTCAGGACGGTTCACCTCATAGAAATACTTGCTACCATTGAGCACTCTTTACCTATCTATGAACATAGTTCAAGGATATATAAGATTGTTTGGGTTTCATACTAAATAATTCTTAAATTCAATAGCCATTGCAATAGCTATTTGTAATGAATAAAATTTATAATCTCTTAATTTCTTTCACTGATTTGAAGGGCTTTATATTTATTTCCCATCCATCTAGACAGTGGCATTCCTTGTCCATTTGTGCAGCCCTGTATGATCCCACTCCACCTTTTACTCAGATTTCAGCTCCTCCCTAATTGTGTAATTCCAAGTCATATTAATGAGTCAAACATTAGTCAACTGGAAAACTGAAGAGGACAATCCTTCCACTTCCATTTGCCTTTTATAAAAAAGTCTAATAAGTTGATTCACAACCCATGGCTCGGGGATGAATGTGGAGAGTCTGTTCCCAGCAGGCAGGGCATATGCCTTCTGTATAACAGCTGTCTCTTTGTACTCTAACTTCAAGCAAAGTATTGTGCTAAAACAGCAAGGAAAGTAATAAAATGGGACAATTCTATTTCCCACTGTGAGCTAGGATGTGTGAATAGGGAAAAAAATAAAGAAAAAAATCTGATTTTTTTTTCATCAGTGAAATGGAGAAAGAGCCCCAAAACAGCTGGGATAGAGGCAAGGTCTGGATGATGATCTTTCTATTTCTCCTTTCCTAAAGAGAAACTCCAATTATTGTCTGGCATGCCTTCTGATCTCTGGCCAAGAATATCTGATTCTCTGAAACGAAGGCAAAGAGATACCGGCAGCTGCGCCCAGCATGGACACGGCCAAGCTGCAAGAGACACTGTAGCCTGTCATGTGGCATCAAGCCCAAGGTAGATATGATGACGCATTTAATAAGCTCCAAAAACAACTCGCGCCTATCACAAGTGTTTCAGGGAATCAGAGGGTGGAACGTTTAGAAGGACAATCGATAGTATAAATTGTCTGTTCCAAAGCATTTCCACCAGGGCGCTAAGTGAATGGACCCATGAAAAGACCATACCACTCTATATGATATCATATGAAATTTAGGGGGGAAAGAAAATATTTTTTCAGAATCTCAGTGCTATGCTATTTCACATATATTATTTGAATGATGCAGCCTTTTTTTTTTTTTGTCTTGTTTTTTGAGGTAGGGTCTCACTCTAGCCCAGGCTGATCTGGAATTCACTATGTAATCTCAGGCTGGCCTTGAACTCATCGCAATCCTCCTACCTCTGCCTCCCCAGTGTTGGGATTAAAGGTGTGCACCACCTCGCCCAGCTTCAAGCTACCCTTTGAAAGTGATAGAAGCCCATATCAAACTAACATATACAAAGAAGAGACTTGATTGGCTGGTATCCTAACTATTTGATGACCTAGAGTTCACTCCAATCAAACCTAATTGTTTTATCCTTGGACAGAATTTCTCCTCTTAGAAAACAGAGTTAACAAGAAGAGGAAGAAAGTCTTAAGTCCTGGTCCGTGGTTATTTTTTTCCACTAGGTTTTGTGCACAAATAATCATCTTTAAGGTTTCCTGTATCTACAGCTGACCATGTAGCAAAGACCTTGGTTGAAAGAAGAGGGGAGACAAGAAAAGAGAATGTCAAAGGGATTATAGAAGAGGAGACTTCGAAATACAAAAATTTTATTTAAACATAAAGATCCACTAAATCTGCACTGTATAATAGAGTAGCCACCAGCCACAAGGGGTTCTTGCAATTTACACTAATTCAAATCAAGCACTCATTTCTCAACTGCACGAGCCACTTCCAGGTGCTCAGGGCCATGTGTTACAGTATTGGAAAGGGTGGAGACGGAGCATCTCCACCACTGCAGGAAGCGCTAGCAGACAGCTTAACCTATCAAAAGGAGACAACTTAAGCTTTTGATACCTTTGATTTAACAAGAAAAACATTGGTAATTATTAACCATACTAGACCAAAAAACTGACATTTGAACTTAAAACAAAAGGATACAATGAACTTTCCTGGCTGGGAAGATATTGTATCAATAGGGTCCTATGAACAGAAATAGAAAACCATCAGAGAGGAAATGACCTTCGATGGACAGATCTTTCGATGCTACAGAAAATTTATAAGATCAGAGCTGGAGAGAGAGAACATGGGGTCTATAATGTGGGACCCAGATGACATACAGGGTTCAAAGTTCAATCAGATGTGAGAACTAAAGGCATGCCACTCAGGTGAGGGGTTTCCATCTGCCTGATCATTGTAGTAGTAACTGCTATTTTTCAATTGAACAAGAATAGTTTGCTGTGAAATGTTTAATTGATCTGGCTGCTTCCTCCCCATCATTTCTTACATCATTCATTTTCTCTTAATTTTCTTAGATGAGCAGTCCCGCCCAAATGGAGCTGTTTGAGTAGGCAGAGAGTTTAAAATGGAAATGTTAAAATATTTTCAAACCCTAGATTTAGCATGAAGTGTGACACCAGATGTCACCACATGTACATGCTCTGAATTTTTTTGTAAATTTGAACTTCTTTGTGATCTGAGATTAAATATGATCTTTCTCTAACCTTCCACATAGATTGACCTTGACCTTACTAACAGAAAGTCCTATGATTCTTGACATACTAACTTAAACTGAAGACGATAGTCAATAGTTTCTTTATTTTTGCAACTATAGAGCGACCTATAAAATAAAAAATAGAGGACTTTTAACTTTAAAAAAGTTATAAACCTGTTTTCAAAGTCCTTTCACAGACATGACAGATATTTTCAAATGTCAAACTTCAAATATATTTATTATTTCTATCATAACGTATGCTCATTGGTGATAATTAGAAACTATAGAAAGTAGAATATAGATCAATATTCTAACATACTTTTGCAACCTTATTGGCACTTTGATGTATTCCTTTTATTCTTTTATTTGCTTGTAACGTAAATATATGTGTTATCATACCTTTATGTTTATGATTATTTTTCAGCCATCAACATAAAGCACATGTGGCCATAATTTCATGCAGTATAATTTGAACCATTCATTAGTTTTTAACTGTAACATTTTCAGATAATTGTGGATCTTCCTAAGAATAATGGCAGCAAATAGTTCAGAGGATAAGATTTTGCGCAGTGTTGATGTTTAGTAAATATGTCCTTCTGGATTGGGAGATCTAACTAACTTACCAAAGGTGTTAAACTTCTCTACCTCTCGTTTTCTTTATTGAAAAAGTTGAATTCTTAAGATTGCTTGTCAGACTGGGTAGAGTGAGACTCTATCTTTGAAAAAAAATTGCTCTAAAAACTAGAAGTGAACATAGCATCTTGCATGACATAGTACCCCTTACTTAATGTTGCTGTAATGAGAGAGTAGAGCAGAGAGAAAGAGATCAAGATTAGCTAGTGGGAAAAAATAAAATAAGATAGAAACAATGGCTGGAAAATCCTGACCAAGGGCTATATGCAAGGGACAGACCACTTTCAAGGAAAGTCGCAGATATGCAAATGTGGGGTGGGCACTATGTAAATCACTCATAAACACTCACCTCTCCTGGCCAAGGGCCACTGAGCTTTGAGCTTTCCCCAGCTCCACTGTCCACTTCCTTGCTCAGAAGTGTTCTCGTTCTTAATGTCCTGCCTCTGTTTCTACCACTGAACATGTCAACTTGGTCCAGTTCCTCCTTGTGGGATACAAGAACCTGGAAATGCCAGCAGGTGCTGCTGGATTGCCACCCATAAATTTCCACCCATAAAAGTTGCTGAGCTGTCACTAATTAGAGATTTATGTCTCTAATCTCCTCAAAATTTTAACTCGAAGGAGCCCAAGATGACTTTCTTCCTTTTTTGGTTCCTTCCTTCCTTTCTTCCTCCTCCCACCACCACACAATTCTCAGACCGTAATGGGTAATGGATTGAGCTAGTACATACACTAAATCTTGACATGCCCAGGGACATATTGAGGGCACCAAGACGTACATCCATGGACTGCATTCCAGGCAGACAGCAGTTGCAGGAGCCACTGACATGGAGGATGACGACCAAAGCTGATATCAGCCACATGTGAACCCCAGATGGCCTCAGGCTTAGGCAGCAGTCATAATGTTGCTGACCAAGGTGCTGATGTCATTGGGCACATCAAATCCACAGTGCATCCAGGCACTGAGCCCCCCAGACATCACCACACCTCAGACTTCCCCAGGCTGCCAGCACTTCACTCCACACTCTTCCTTCCCTTATATTATACATCTCCAGTCCTTTCATCTTCCCCAAGATGTATAGAGACAAAACCTCCAGCGTGGGAACAGTGAGCTTGGGCATAGGGACAGCAGACCTGGACTTGGGGACATAGCATAGTAATGGCAATATTCAAAGGCTAGCTCCATCACCCACAGAGACCCAGTTCCTGGTGATTTCACAGACTGATCTGTTGGGGACCCCAATAATCATTCAGGGCCCACCCCTCATGGAGACAGTGTTCAAATTCTTGGGTTCCATCTCAGTGCACTGAGTAATGAGACATTGTTTTGAGCACTTTTGATCTGTCTAGCAATCTAAAGCAAAAGCCAGAGTCATTCATACAGGCAAGTTCTCTGAACCAAGCGACCTCATAGCTAGCTAGAGCCTGCTTTTTAGGGCTTTGTAACTATCTGCTCAAATTTCTGCTGAAAGTATAAGTCCTCGCAGATCAGGAATCATTGCTGGGAAATATATCACTCCAACAGGGACTCATAGACATAGGATGATGACAAAGTCTTATTGTAGGGATGAAAGATTGTCCTTAAGAAACTGTTAACTATGATAAGATCAGGAGCATTACTCAAGGAAGGAAAGGAAATCCTCCCCTTTTTCTCAACACATTAACTGAGGTGCTTAGAAAGTTCACCAACCTAAATCCCTCAAGGTTCCTCAAGGCGCTCTTCTGGGCCAATATTTCATGAGTAAATCATCCCCTGACACCTTTAGAAATATATAGATGCTGTAGGTACCTCATATTTAGATGTTGAACGATGCCCACTCAGCATTCACCAAGATCTGAAGACAAAAGGGAGCAGAGAAAGGAAACCAAATGACTGTGATTGCCTCTGTACATGTCATGGCTTGGCCAATCCACCGTGCGACCCCTCTCATAAGCCTCAGAGACCAAAGGTCAGAGGCCTGGACCACTTCAAATGCAAAGACCCAGGTCACTGGACACATGAATGCACCAAATGTCCTCCATGGCTATATTTAATATGGAAGAACACAGAGGCCTGGCATTGGAAGGTGGATTGTCCCCATCCCCAGAGAAGGAATGGGCCAACTCCTGACATGACCCACCTTATAGTACTAAGGGTTCCCAAGGAAACAGGGGGACTGACAGATAAGCCTTACAGAGCCTCCAAGAGTTAAGCTTGCTCCCTCTAATGATAGAGATAAAAATTTTCTATTGTATTTTTACTCTGATTTGATGTAACTGTGTCATGTATGTTCATGATAGTTGCTTTTATGGAATTATTTGTGTGTCATTTTGTGTCTCAGATCATATGAGCCAAAACCTCCTGTCCCTAAAATTGTCCAAGACATACAGAAACCTGTGGCCTTTAGCTTCACTTTTTTATTCTTGTTGTTGCATGCTAAAATTACTATTTTTGGTATACCTAACTTTGACCATGTCTGTGTGTGTCCCCAAGTACATAGGGAATATATTAAAATACCTGATAAATGCATACTGCCTTATGAACTTGGGTAGTCTTAACCTCTTGAAACCTATTCAAATGATATTTCGGGTCTATTAAATATGGTTCATAAAACCTAAAATGCTGGCTAGACAGATGGCTCAGAGATTAAATGCACTTCCTGCCCAAGCATGAGAGTCTGAGAGGAGCTGAGACCACCAAGTTCACATCACCAGAGCCCATGTAAGCAGCTGGGCATGGACACACATGTCTGTCACCCACCCCAGTCTTATGGGGAAGACAGTGCAGATAATCACTCGGTCACAGAAACAAGCTCCAGAGTCAGCAAAAGATTTCATGACAGAGAAGCAGGCAGGAGAATGATGGAGGGGACACCCTAACCTCTCAGCCCACTGAAGTCACATCAGCACATACATGGATATATATCACACATGCTATGCAAACACACAAAAAAACCTTAAAATGCTTGTTTATTTAAAACAACATTCATTGAATCATAAAAGTTTTCTTAAGATACAAAATTTAACATCATTCTATATAGATTTTGAAAAGGCTTTTCTTCCAAAACATACTCTAGGGGGAAAAAAAACTTTAATTTGATTTTGTCTTTTAAAAACAAGAATAACAAAATAAAATGACACAAAAGGCTTTATGTTAATCACAATACCTCAGTAATGCACATTGAAGTTATTTTGTGAACATGTATTTTTTTCCAGGAATATTCTTAATATACAAATAATAAGTGTGAGATTTTTTATCAAGGCTATAACACACATAAAATGATGGATATATATATATATATATATATATATATATATATATATATATATATATTTGTCAGAGACCTTGATGTTAAATTTCCTTTTCGCAATGGAAGTGACAGGAAATAGACATCCAGTCATAGCATCTGGCTAAGCTTCCTCTGTATGTAATGGGAAAGTGATATGTCATTAAGTCTTACCAAAAAGAGTCACCTAAAAATCTTACAATTTTAGAATAATTTTTAACTAGCAGTTGTGACACTAAGGCATAAGAATTATTGTCTGTCTACTTGCCTGTATTCTCCTTTTAAAAAAATAGATTTTTCACAGCTCTTGTCTAATTTAAAGGGAAAAAATGTTTAGTTTAATCAAACTGTTGATGCCTGGTCAGTCTGCTTGGAGCCTCACCAGACCTCTCTGAGATCTTCGACTCTGTATTAAGCGTCATAGGTTTGGAAGTGACAGTTTTTGATTAAGGATTGTTTAATGACATGGAGAGACAATCTAACTTCAAACTAACAAATAACAGATCTATATTAAAAACTGTGAAATCTTGGTCTTTAAATCTATCATTACATATGGCTGTGTATATATAAGTATCGCCTACATTTCCTATGTTTTTGTATCACTTACGTGGTACCAGACTGGATTCTATGTGAGTGGTCATATAAATTAAAATTCCTTCTGTTAGTTCACACTTTAACTGGAGTTTTGGGACAGAAGTCATGGCTCTGGCAGCCCCTGCATGACAAGTTTTGCTATGGGCCCCAAAATGCCATTAAAGAGGGAAAGCGAGGAAAAAAGTTAATCAAAGTGGCCATGATAGAAGAAGCAAATAGAATGGTTTAATGACCCTGGTCCATCTTTGGGATACTGGCATGAATTTTAATTTTTTTCCTTTTTTTTCAAAAAGGGTATGAAAAGCTACAGGTATAAATATATATTTCTGGTAAAGAAGGCTAAAAGTAAAAATAGGAAAATGCCTTCAGGTGAGAAAGGTTTTAGATGCTACTTTTGTTCTAAAGGATAGTTCCAGATGGAAAATAAAAGGAAGGCAAACCCAGAAAGCTTAACTCCATCATAGAAAGCCTGAGGAAGTCACAAAGCATTTATAAGACTAAACTCAAAAGTATAATGTATATGATCAATTTTCCTGTTATTAATGATTGTTGTAGCCAAATTACTCTGTGCAGAAAGAACCCAAGCAAAAGTGGCTTGTTGAGAAATGGGTTTAATTGGCTTACAGACTCGAGGGCAGACTCTCTCATGGCAGGGAAAACAATGGCATGAGCAGAGGGGTGGACATCACCTCCGCCATAGCACTGCAAATAATGGCAGGAAGGTGTGCCAAACACTGGCAAGGGGAAGCTGGCTTATAACCCCCATAAGCCCGCCCCCAACAACAGAGCTCTGGCGAGGTTGTAAAACCCAAACTGCCATCAGCTGAGGATCAATCACCCAGAACACATTTGTTTGTGGGGGACACCTGGATCAAACTATGCCAATGATCATTCAATTTTTTCCTAAGGTCATATTGATGGATGCTTATTTCATCAGGTGATCTACCTCAGACATTAGGATGAAGATATAAATGGTGGCATTGGGACCCCAGACACTCCAAGTTAACTTTTAAATTTGGCTTTTGTAGGTCTCAACAACAGAGGTAAAATAGACTCAGTTGAAAAGGCCCAGGGGAAACAATTATAGAAACAAGAACAAGACCAACTGTTAACCTTAACCCTGGGAAGAATATATTCTCCAGACAGATAACAACCTAACACCTTCACGAAACTCCAGGCTAAAGAAAGAGGACCCACAAAAGGTGATGCTTGCCACAGTTGTGGGAAACCAGGGCACTGACAAAGAACTGCAGCTGTTCCCTCTGCAAAGAGGAAGATCACTGTCAAGAATAATGTCTTGCTCTCCACAGGAAGGATGGGCCCAAGTTTCCCTAGGAAACACACACCTAAGTGACCACAGATGACCATCAAAATATCTTGATATAGCAGGTGAGCGTGTCAATTTTTTTCCTATATCAGAGTTTCTTTCTCTGCCCAAGTCTATATCCCAAGACCCTTCACAAAATAAATTTGTGAAGTAGTCTGTATTGACTGGAATGTCCAAAAGCCAAAGGAGTTATTGTTGTCAAACACAGCCTTGGGAATTAAGCCATGTATGGCCCAGTGACAAGACAAAACATTGATGGTCCTCACCTAAAAGTTGGAGGACATTCTTGGACTTATAGCTTGCTTCTCTAGCGAGATTCTACCTATAGTGGCTTTCACAATGCTGATAGAGAAAATGAGACACCACCATTCTTGGACCTGATACAAAGGTCAGGTTCATTCTAAATAGATACTAAAAATTAGATATTACTCAACTTCTTTGTAAAAAAATAGAAATATCTTCTGATGTTTACTAGTACCTTCTCAAGGTGAATAAAGGCCTACATCTCCCAGACACCTCCCTCCCCAAATAAGTGAATCTAAAATAAAACCTTAACCTGAGTAAAACCTGAGTTTCCACAGACTTAGAAGCATCTTAAAGACAAGGGCACTTGCATCTGCAAATTGCTGAAGGGTTAAAATACATAAAATTCTTCTTCAAACAAAAAACTGCCTTAAACTCTTAAATACAAAGATAAACCTTGTTTCTAAATCTGACAGTATTTGTAATCTTACATTATGCTTTTGTTTTCTTCATATTTCTTTTGTCACTCTTGGTGTTCAATAACTACAGCCTTACACAATTATCTTATTAACCTATTCTGCCACTAAATGCCTTCTTAAAATTTTTCTTTTGTACTTTGCCTCATTCTCAATATATAACCATTACATGTGGTTTTGGCTTTCTGGGGAGAAGTTGTTTATTTGTTTATAATTCAAGGGATCTCACCCCCAAGAGCAAGCTAGGAAAAGATGACTCTCTCCTGGACACTGATGGTTATGACTGTGCCCTTCATCAACGTGGAAGAAGTTACAGAAGACTGATAATGATCATTTCTGAGACTATAGTTCTCAATAAGAAATTGGCAGAAACATAAGGCAAAGACAAAAAGACACCAAGATTAACTTAGGAGGGGCAGGAAGATGGCTCAGTGGTTAAAGGCACCTGACTGCAAAGCCTGCTAGCCCAGGGTTCAATTCCCAAAGCACTCACATAAGCAGGATGTAAAAAGTGGTACAAGCATCTGACTTATCTGTTCACAGCAGCAAGAGGTCCTGGTACATTCCTACAGGTGTAAACAAAAGTATAAATCAATTTAAAATTGTTTTAAAGATTAATTTATGAAAGAAATCATTGACAAAGACTGGAAACCCCAGGAAGGGACAAAGTATACAGAAAAAAAGCTAATGATATTCAAGTGTAGTAGAAGGTACTTTGTAAATGACCCGCAAGGGGCTACAACTCTGGAAATCCAATGTCACTGAGCTTCTAACCTTTCCCAGCTCTCTGGCTCACTTGGCAACATTCTCGTTCTTAATAAACTATCTGTTTCTACCACTATGCCATGTCCTTGGTCCAATTCCTGACTGCAAGACATGAGAACCTAGAAATCCCACAGGTACCTTCTGGAAAACCAATCCATGTCTATAACAGTATCTTTCTAGGAGTCCCAGAACTAAAATCACTGGATCAAAGCTATAAAAAGTCTAACATTTGCTTTTTCAAAGGCTTTTGTCCATTCCACCATAATGCCACTCGCCATTTTCAAGCACACCCATTCAATTCCTCTTACTCACCTGCACCATTCCTAATTGATTTTTAATCTCAGCTGGTCATCACACAAATGGCAGCTGTTTTAGTCAAAACAGAAAACAAACCTAAAGTTTTCTTTTTAAAAAAAATCCAAATTTAGAATCTTGCTCTAAGACCCCCTGTACCTCTCTATGTTGAAATATTTCAGTACACTTTTTCCAGAGGCCTTTCTTGGAAATGACATTCTCAGTGGAGAAAACAATGTCCGAGCAGCACGGGGAATGTTGCTGTTTATAAGTATATGTAGCCGTAGTGAGGGATTTAAAATGGAAACGATAAACATCAAGTGATAAGGGTTTCATCTTTCTGTTGTGTTGCAGTTAAATAATGCTTTACAGTGGATCCCAGTTGAGGGAATCTACGGGCAGGTTTTGACTACCCAGAATTTTTATCATATTTCCCAAGGTTAAATATGTTGCCTTGAGGCAGCTGCTCAAAATGATAAAGGGGACACTGTGCGACTGTGGTGCTCTTTGTAATGCTAATAACCCTTGATTCTGCTATCTGATGCAACTCTGGGGAAATCTGCCAGTTACAGACTTGGAAAATCTAACTCAGTTAAGTGCATTTTATTGCAAAAAAAAAATTTTTTTTAATTTGGCAGAAGCAAGAAGATAATTTGAGTTCCACATATTTAGAGACTTTCATTATTTATCTCACTGAGTTGAATTTCCACAGGATAACATGTTGTGATATAAAATTAATGTGATTTTTTTTGCTATAAAAGCAGATGGTATTTTATTTCAAAATTCGCATATATTTATATGCTTATAGGATTCATTTTTATGAGGGAAGCTAACCTGGGTAGTGATCTTTTAGCATATTTTGTACTTACTTATTTAAGAGGTATGCCCCATCTGGTTTCTGAGGACACAAGAACATCTGGAGAGGAGCACACAGGTAAAATGAGACAAATACATGATACTCTTAATTAGGAAAAAAAAAACCAGAAAAATAAGCACATCTAGACTCAGACTTAATGCAGGTACTATTTTGGGTTAAAGAAAGAAAAAAAAGTTCTCTCTATTTCCTAGACGTTAATTTTTTAAAAAGTAGAAAGAAAAACTAAAGAAATACATTAACAAATACATAACTCTCAGCCTCCTCTTTACTCTTCACAAGAAGAATCCTAAAAGTCCATCTAACTATGACTCCAGCCTTTGTCTCCCAGGCCAGGAAAGGAGCTCTTCTTCCTGGTGGCCAAGTAGGTGACCTGTGATTGGTAAAGACACAGCCTTTTATTTGCATAAAGGGCTGACATATTTGGGACGAGTGTTTCTGTGGTATTAATACAAACACCCTAGTCACACATCCTTGCTGACAATATAAGCACATTGTATGAGGAAGCAAGGAGAAAGCCTACTGCTATGTCTCCTGATGTTGCCACATTGGGCCCCATAAAAAGTTTCTCTTACGTGCTTCTTCGTGCCCACTTTTGATCTTTACCATCAGTGGGCTGAGCTGGGAACAGGAAGACAGTGGTAGCAGAGGTGGCAATGGTGGAAACAGCAACAAGAGAAGAGCTGAAGAGTCTTGGAAAGTGAGTGGGGCAGAAAGGTGGGGAGCAGAGAAGACAGAGAAGGGATGGGGAGAGCTGAAGATGAGAATCTGTGGACTCTGCTTACTACAAGGTACAGGGTGCTGCCAAGGGAGATGGGCCACCCCTAGCCCCAGAGCTATAGCACGAGCCTCTGACAAGGCTGGCTGGGGTTCCTGACACTGTGGGCTCAGAGTAACACTTGTTACTATCAAGGGCTGAGGATTCTGAAACTGGTGACCCAAGGGCTGTAATACTGCAATGCTGAGGACCCCAGCACCTGAGGCCTTTATGAAAGTGGTAACACCACCACCTGCTGCCTGCTGCTGTCTGCCTCCACTGCCCACCACTGCCAGAAGCTAGGAATTACAAAAGCTGCCAGGTGCCAGGGATGATGGTGGTGAAAAGCCAAAGCAATAAGCCTCCAAACTTAAAGCCTGGAACCAAAGTCTCTGGCTTCTACAGCTTAAATCAATAGGCCCTTACCTCTCCGTTTGGAGCAGTAAACCTCTGCGTCTGCCAGTTTAGTCCCTGAAAGGTACTCCAAGCCTGAGATTGTCAACAATGGAAAGTTTCTCCTCACCCACTCATGTTACCTATCTGGGTAGAACCCAAGGACCCTCACCTTGCTCTTTAACAAAATAATTGACTTGGACTTCCTTTGAAAATCACGAGTTAAGCAAGCAATATGCTTAAAGGCTACAAAGGGCATTTTCACATCATTCAATTCACCGCTACATATTCAGTAAATATGGAAGGCCAAAGAGGTACTATGATCTATATTGTGGAAGTCTAATTTTCAGGATAATTTGGAAAAAGCTGGAGAAATTGATGGGAAAAAAGCACCCTCCAAAAAACTTTTGTAAATATCAACTCCCTTATAAATGACAGAACTTTTTTTTCATTAAGATAATAGGCCCTCCTATGGGACTCATTTGTTCACTTACTAATTCATAGAATGCATTGTTCCTTGATGTGTACCTGTTCAGTCATGATTAGCATCTAGTTATCCCCATACCACATATGCATATGGTAAAGTTTAGTTTTTATTTTTGAATTGCAGATAAGGCAGCCTTTTCAGTTGTATTTTTTCAGTAGCCAAAATAACATCAGAATATTTAAGCATGAATCACTACTGAAGCAAAAAGAATAATTTTAAGACTAGAACACCTGAGATCCAGTAAGGCAAAGTTTTAGGCCCTATTTTTTAAATAAGTCAAAGCCAGTAGAAAATATAAAGTTAATCTGATTGCATTTATCCCTCTTTCAGAGGTCGCTGGAGAAGGTAAGGAACTTCTGAAGGTCACAAAACAAAGACAGGAATGGTGGCCTTATAACTGAGCCAGGTATTAGCTCTACCCATAATCCTAACCTTTGGGGGTCTGTCTTTTCTCAACACTGGGATGCTCTGGGGATTTCCACTAAATACCAACATCTACAACGAGATCAGTCTTTGCTCCTACTACGGTATGATTACACTATTTCTTCCTCCTCCCTTCCTTTCTTCCTTTTCTTCTTTCATTCCTTCTCCTTTGTCTTTAATTCTTTTCGGTGGTAGAGATTGAACTCAAGGCCTTATGGCTGCTAGGCAAATGCTCTACCAATGAGTTATGCTCAAAGCGACTCTTTACTGAAGATTCAGAAACAAATAATTGTGAGGGAGGAACCCCAGCTGGACACCTTGAAGACATGGTTTGACCTGCTGACTTACACCTATAATTTCAGCATCCTGCAAGCAGAAGCAGGAGGATCACGGGATCCAGGCAAACCTGGAGTACACAGTAAAACCCCAATTTAAAAGTAACTAAATAAATGAGAGAAGTAGCTCATAATTCCATAATTTATGCTCTCAATGTTCCAAGAGTTCTTCGAGCTGCAGGCTCTTACATGGCAGAACTACTCTGTCTCTTTCTACAAATTCCCTTGGGTTTCAAGTAGCCAGCCTTGTTCTTACAAACAAACCAAAATAGTTATATAATATACTAATTTGGATATAGTAACCCTGGTTATCTTGGTTTAATGATGGACTTACATTCTGAGTGTTTAAGTGATGGATCTAAGACCACAAAGTCAATGGTGATGAGGTGATCATTTTATTATAAGGTAGGCAAAGTCAATGGCCAGTTTCCTTGATGATGCATGAAAGACAATTTAAAAGGTTAAACACATATTTACATCTTTACCACCTACAAGCTTATGTGTATGGTACTTTCCCAACATGTATGGTATTTTCTCTATAATAAAAATATTTTTAAAAATAGCTTTTCTAGTTCTAGTAACTAAGGAAAAGGGCAAGATAATGAAATAATAATAATAAATAATAATAAAGCTAACACTAATTAAATATTTGCTAAACTGAGGGAATGTTCCAATCTAAGCAATTTACATGCATCTAGTAATTTAGTTTTCACTGCAACTCTATCCCACAGGCCTATAAAAGCTACTTTGTTTATTGGAAAATTGAAGCATACAGTAAGTGTTGTACACCAAATTACCCAAGAATCCCCATTCTAAATTGGAACTCTTAACCATGACTTCATATTATGTATGTGTCCTTAAAATGGTTCAGTGTATTTCCTGGCCATTCGACCTATCAGGAAGATCTTCTCAGTGTTCTCACTGGTGTTGAGGAAGGCAAAGTCCACAGGCTAAAGAAAAGCTTCCATGAAATGGCAGAAGCCCATTTGCTAAGCATAGGGCTCAATTTGAGTTCTTAAAAATATATAGGATAAGATAACATGAATATAGGAAGGAGTTTGTGCAAACCCACATTTAAAAAAATGGTAGTGGCCATAAGCATCATAGGTGAAAATTAACTGAGATGAATCAGGTAAAACATAGCATATTATTCATAACCTCAGGAAATTTTAACCTCTATCAACATCATCATCTTTCTCGTAATTAGCCACTTACCTACCTCACCTCATTCCAAATCCCCCAGAATTTTGATAGGCTTCAAATATGACATCATTTCTACTGTGGACTGAAATAGACGGAAATGCCATGAGTTTGGCAGACCTGGATAAAATTATATAGGTTGTAATGAGAAAATTATTATTTCTCATTAGATTAATAAGAAAGAAAATGTGCACAACACTTGCCTTGATTGCCATGAAATAGATGCTCAAGAAATGGATGTTTATTGCCATGTCACATAGTACCTCTGTAAGGAAAAATGAATGTTAGACCAAGTGGGATACCAAGTGCAGAAAAAAATAGCATGTGACACTGACTTTTTCTTTGAAGCAGGGTCTCACTGTAGCCCAAGCTAACTAGCAACTCACTCTGTAGCACAGGTTGGCCTCAAACTCACAATGATTTTCCTTCCTCAGCCTCCCAAGTGGTAGGGTTATAGGCTTGAACCACCACATTTTGCTCATGTGGCACTTTTTTTGTCCATAATGAGTTACATTATTTAGTGGGCAAACAATGAGTTGTTATCCCTAATTCCCAATTGCCTCCCCTTCCCATTCCCAATCAGCTGTATATCCTCCTCCATGAGCTGTCTGGATCAGTCCTTGTGGCAGGGGACCATGGATAGCCTAGTATTCAGCCCGGTTCTCCTGGCCCAAGTGTGCTGTTGCTGAGGGATGCCATGCCTCTGGATCATCTCCCCCACCATGACTCTCACAATCTTTCATGTAGCACTTTTTGTTTTTTTGACGTAGGGTCTTGTTCTAGCCCAGGCTGATCTGGAATCCACTAAATAGTCTCAGCCTTGAACTCACAGTGATCCTCTTACCTCTGCTTCCAAAGTGCTGGGATTAAAGGTGTGTGCCACCACACCAGGCTTACGGTGCACTTTTGAAGTAGGAAAATTTGAGGCGAGTTTAACAAAGGTGTTGTTTTAAAACATGAAAAAAGAGAATGGAACCCATGGAAGATAACAGACTCTGACATTGTTTTTCCTTTTCTAAGTCTGATAGAATAACAATAAAGATGATTTTGCTTTAACTGGGCAGGCTAAATGTAGAGGTCTACCCTATGGCTGCTAAGAAGTTATGATCAAAGAGAGAGCAAACCTGCAATGACCATCCAAGCATTAAATATCACAGCATCACTCCCTCCTTCTTCCCACAAATATAATTTATGCTTATCAGCAGCTTATGCACAAAACAGGTAGAAGAGGGTAAAAATGGATCTGGAGAGACAACTGGAAGATATTGCACCCAGGATCTGTATAAATAGGTTAGCTTCTATACATGTGCATAGACACTCATGGGCATAAATGTGCTCAACAGCTAGTTGGGCAAAAGGTTGTTTGATGTTCAATCATATGTTGTGATAGCAGACTTCCTTTAACTTAACGGTCAAGTTTACATGTTTGCTTTTATAGTTAATTCCTTGATGGAAAAACTTATTCCTTGTGTTTTTTTATTGCCACTTAATATGCTTAGTACAAAGTAGTTTTTCAATGAGTGTTTTTTACAAAATTTTTTGTTTCAATTATTATCTTGTATTCATTATACAAATCATTGGGTTTCACTGTGAGTGACATTCCCACAAGATAGACAGATAGATGATAGATAGATAGATAGATAGATAGATAGATAGATAGATAGATAGATAGATAGATCATTCTTTGATTTTATCTACCATCAATGAGTGTTTATTAAATGAATTGATGTAAATGTTTCTCAGAGGCTACCCTTTCAGTAATGAATTTCACTTCAGAAGAACTTTATGTTTGAGAAAGAATTATAATGAAAAGTTTAAAAGAGTTAGTCAAGGTCTCAGAGCTGATGAGCCATGAAACTAGATAAAAAACCAAGTCCACTTGTTGGTATGTATGTTTATTTGTTTCTTATAGGCCCCACAATTGTCTCCTATGAGTCTCCATGTCCATTCGTTCAGCACCATGGATAGCACCTGACACATCATTTTGGAAGAGAGCTGTGCCAACCACCACATCACCAATGTGAGGGTGTTTTTGTTTTGTGGTCCCAGCTCCATAAAGGAGTTGCCATAGAATGTTTATTAATTAGGATAAAGAGAAGAAAAATAAAACTATAAATTATATCTTCCTACACATGAGGTTTTGTCACTAGAAACAACTCTATATGGACCCCATATGTGTGTGGGTGTGGGTATGGGTGTGGCTTTGAGTTTATAAAGTGTATTGCAGGCTTCCGGTTCAAGATGGAGGACTAGAAGCCACTCAGTGTCCCCAGGGGAACAAGGGTTAGGGTTTTAAGTGGTGACCCAGGCCGGGGACACAAGCTGCGGCCAGGCTCCCAGCTCCTGACACTTCCTCACAACAGATTCTACCAATAGGAACCCATACTGAGGATAAGTGTGCACCTGAGGCCATGAGTGCTACAGCCCAGCCGACAGTGGTCTGAGCCGATTGGTCTGAGCCGAGCCGACTGAGCTCCGTGCCCCCGGCCACAACCTGCCACTTGCCTCCCTCTCCCAGGCACCCCCCAACTGCCATCACCCCATCCCCGGCAGTGGAAGCCCAGCAGCTGCTTTCCCATGTCCAAGAAACCCGAGGCTGTGTTTCCCACTTGGGTCTGGAGCTTCCCTCCCCCACCCGGGTCCAGAGGCTGAGTTTCCCGCCTGGGTCCAGAGCTTCCCTCCCCTGCCCGGGTCCAGAGGCTGTGTTTCCCACTTGGGTTCAGAGCTTCCATCCCCCGCCCAGGTATAGAGGCTGCATTTACCACTTGGGTCCGGAGCTTCCCTCCCCCACCCAGGTCCAGAGGCTGCGTTTACCACTTGAGTCCAGAGCTTCCCCCCCCCCATCCAGAGGCTGTGTTTCCCACCTGGGTCCATAGCTTCCCTCCCCCCCCAGGTCCAGAGACTGCATTTCCTGCCCAGGTCCAGAGGTTCCCTGTCCCGCCCGGGTCCAGAAGCTGCATTTCCCACCTGGTTCCGGAGGTTCCAACTCCCGCCTGGGACCAGAGGCTGTGTTTAACACTCAGACATTTCAAAGGCATACCACCAACCACCTCCAGTGGAAGCAAAATGGGCAGACCTCAACACAAGAATACTACACCAACTGAGGAAACCATGCCAAATGACAACAGTGATACCACTAAAGAGAGGGAGCGGAGGCAGGCTCAGAATGACACAACACTAAGCCCCGATCATAGTGGCACAGATACAAAGGAGAACCTCTTATTAGCCATACAAGAAATGGGCAAGCAACTTGAACAAGTAAAAATTCAGCTCACAAGCTTTGCCACCAAGCTTAATATACTAGAGGAGAGCCAAATGGACCTCAGAAGAGATATAACAAACCTAAAGGCAAACTCGCAAACTGAAGGTATCAAAAAATCAGCTTTCCAATTTAACCGAGGGCATTTGCAAATATAAGAATGACTATCAGGAAGAACTAATCAAATCAAATATTAAAATGAAATCATATCTCAACAAAATGATAGAAGCAACCCAAAAAGAAGTTGCAGAAAACAAAAACCATAGTGAGATAATAAGAACATCCCTAGAATCTCTTACCAACAGGATGAATCACTGGGAAAACAGAACCTCCAACATGGAAGACAAAACAGAGGAGAATTCGAGAGAAATCAGAAATTTGGCAAAATTCAAAAGAGCAAGTGAACAAGACTCAAGGGAAATGTGGGATACCATAAAAAGACCTAATCTCAGGATCATGAGGATCCCAGAAGGAGAAGAAAACCAAGCTAGGGGCATAGAAAATATTTTCAACAGAATTATTCAAGAAAACTTTCCATACTTGGCAAGAGATAGTCCTGTACATCTAAAAGAGATACGGAGGACCCCAAACAAATTGGACCAAAGGAGAAACTCCCCAAGATATATCTTAGTTACAATGCCAAACATTGAGGGTAAAGAGAGAGTCCTTAGAGCAGTGAGAGAAAGGAAACTAATCACCTACAAAGCAAAACCCATCAGAATCACCTCAGACTTCTCCATAGAAACTTTAAAAGCCAAGAGAGCTTGGAACAAAGCAATTCTAGGCCTAAAGAACGGATTCCAACATAGACTACTCTAACCAGCAAAGCTATCCATCATAATAGATGGAGAAATTAAAGTATTCCACAAGACTAACCAGCTCTATAATTACTTGAACACAAAGCCAAACCTTCAAAAGATACTACATGAGATATCCCATGCAGAAGAAACAAATAACCAACCCCAGAAAAGGAACAGGGAGCCAGCAAGGTAACACCAAAGAGATAGCAATAACAGCTCAGATATCAACCCCCAGAGTCTCTTCAATGTGGCAGGGTTTAAAGCAACCCTCAATTCATAACTTTGAATGTAAGTGGTCTCAACTCTCCTATAAAAAGACACAGGATAGCAGGTTGGATCAGAAAAATGGACCCCTCCATCTGTTGCCTTCAAGAAACACACCTTATCATTAGAGACAGTAACCTACTGAGAGTAAAAGGATAGAAAACAATTTTCAAGGCATGTGGGAATAATAAAAAATCAGGTGTAGCTATTCTAATATCTGACAAAATAGACTTTAAACTGAAAGCAATAAAAAAGGATGATGATGGCCACTTCCTACTGATCAACAGAATGATACAACAAGAAGACATCACTATATTAAATATGTATGCACCAAATGCAAGGGCCCCTCAGTTCTTAAAACATAAATTACTCAAAAGAAAAGTAGATATAGATGCCAACACCATCACAGTAGGAGACTTTAACACTGAACTGTCAACCCTGGACAGATCTTCCAAACAAAAGACAAGGAGGGAAATAAAGTTGCTCAACAGCATCATAGACAAACTATGGATAACAGACATTTACAGAACATTCCATATCAAGGACACAGATTACACATTCTTCTCAGCAGCACATGGAACCTTCTCCAAAATAGATGACGTACTTGGGCATAAATCATCCCTCAGCAAATTTAGAAAGATCAGCATAATGCCCTGCATCATATCAGATCACAATGCATTAAAACTAGAAATTAAAAATGGAATAGGATCGAAAAATTTCAACTGATACTGGTGACTGAACAACTCACTCCTGAACAATGAATGGGTCAAACAAGAAATCAGACAGGAAATCCAGAATTTCCTATAAACAAATGCTAATGAGGACACAACATTTCAAAACACATTGAAGGCAGTCCTAAGGGGGAAATTCATTGCACTAAATGCCTACATAATGAAGACAGAGAAGTCTCAAATCAACCACCTATCATCCCACCTAATGTCATTAGAACAGATGGAAAAATCCAACCCAAGGAGCTCCAGACACAAGGAAATAATTAAGATCAGAGCCAAGATCAATGACTTGAAAACAAAGAAAACAATTTTTAAAAATAGACAAATCAAAGAGTTGGTTCTTTGAAAAAGTCAATAAGATTGACAAACCCCTGGCCAATTTAATCAAACAAAGAACTGAGAAGGCCCAAATCAATAATATCAGAAACGACAAGGGTGAGATCACAACAGATTCTGAAGAGATTGGAAGTATCATCAGTTCATACTTCCAAAACCTACCTCCACAAAATTAGAAAACCTGGAAGAAATGGATAAATTTCTGGACACCTACCAACTACCAAAGCTCAGCCCAGAGCAGATACAGATACTAAACAATCCTATCACAATCGCAGAGATTGAATCTGTGATCAAGAACCTTCCCAAATGGAAAAGCCCAGGTCCAGATGGTTTCTCAGCCAAATTGTACCAAACCTTCATCATAGAACTGAAACCTCTCTTTTTGAAGCTTGTTAGTGGCATAGAAAAAATAGGGTATGCTCACAAACTCTTTCTATGAAGCTAGCATAGCCCTAATTCCCAAACCAGGCAAGGATGTAACAAGAAAAGAAAAATACAGACCCATATCCCTGATGAACTTAGATGCAAAAATCCTAAATACAGTTCTAGCAAACCGAATACAAAAGCCACATCAAGTCTATTATACACTGTGACCAAGTCGGCTTCATCCCAGGGATGAAGGGATGGTTCAACATACACAAGTTCATATACATAATTCACCACATTAATAACCTGAATCATAAAAACCACATGGTTATCTCAATAGATGCTGAGAAGGCCTTCGACAAAATTCAACACCACTTCATGTCAAAACCCTGGAAAGAATAGGCATAGATGGCCTATACCTCAACATGGTAAAGACAATATACAGTTCTCCTATTCTCAATGGGGAGAAAATCAAGGAGTTCCCTCTTAACTCAGGAACAAGACACGGTGTCTACTCTCACCACTGCTTTGTAACATAGTGCTTGAAGTTCTAGCCCAAGCAATAAGACAGGAGAATAGCATAAAAGGGATACAAATTGGAAAGGAAGAAATCAAACTCTCTCTCTCTTTGTGGATGACATGATCCTATATATCAGACCCAAAGAACAGTATCAGTACACTCCTGAAGGTGATCAATGCCTTCAGCAGAGTGGCAGAACACAAAATTAACACACAAAAATCAGTAGCCTTTCTATATACAGAAGACAAACATTCAGAAAAAGACATCAGAGAAACTGTCCCATTCTCTATATCCTCAAACAAAATCAAATACCTGGGTATATCACTAACCAAGGTAGTGAAAGACTTATATAAGGAAAATATTGAAACACTCAAGAGGGAAATAGAGGAGGATGAGATGGAAAGACATTCCATGCTCATGGATAGAGAGAATCAATATAGTAAAAATGGCAATCCTGCCAAAAGCAATCTATAGATTCAATGCAATGCCAATAAAAATCCCAACCTCCTTCTTCACAGACATTGAAAAAATAATCTCAAAATTTATTTGGAAGGGTAAGAGACCTCGAATAGCTAAAACTATTCTGAGCAAAAAAAAAAAATTATGCAGGAGGTATCACCATACCTGACTTTAAAACATACTACAAAGCCATAGTAACTATAACAGCATGGTATTGGCAGAAAAACAGACAGTCTGACCAGTGGAATAGACTCAAAGTCCCAGCCTTTAATGCAAGTAACTTCAGCTGCTTAGTCATCAACAAGGGTGCCAACAATGTAAGCTGGGCTAAAGATAGCATATTCTACAAAGTGGATAAACATGTGTAGAAAAATGAAAATAGACCCACTCCTTTCATCATTCACAAAGATTAACTCCAAATGGATCAGAGACCTCAATAGTAACCATACAAACCTTAACATCCTGGAAGAAAAAATAGGAGGAACCCTACATGAGATAGGAATAGGGAATAAGTTCCTGAGCAAATCTCCAGTAGCCCAGGAAGTGTAACAGTCACGTAACCAATGGGTCCTGATCAGACTCAAAAGCTTCTGTACAGACAAAAACATCGTTCTCAGGGTCAATAGACCCCCTTCAAACGGGGAGATGATTTTTGCCAGATACAACTCAGACAGACCTAATATTTCCAGAACCTACAGAGAACTCAAAAAAATGTATAACAAAAAGCAAACTGCCCCCTCACAAAATGGGGCACTAATCTCAACAGAGAATTCACAGAGGAGGAAACACAAATGGCCTTTTCTCACCTGAGAAAGTGCTCAGCATCCTTAAGCATCAGGGAAATGCAAATCAAAACCACAATGAGATACCACCTTTCCCCTGTCAGAATGGCAATCATAAAGAAAACCAACAACAATCGTTACTGGCGAGGATGTGGGGAAAAAGGAACCCTCATTCACTGCTGGTGGGATTGCAAACTTGTTCAACCACTATGGAAAGCAGTGTGGAGACTCCTAGACAGAATAGACATAGAACTACCAATGGACCCAGCTATCCCTCTACTAGGCATCTATCCACAAGATGTCACATCTCAACACAGAAACATTTGTACAACTATATTTATAGCAGCTCAATTCATAATAGCTAAAAATTGGAATCAACCCAAATGCCCATCCATGGAGGAATGGACAGCGAAACTGTGGTATATTTAAAGAATGGAATTTTACTCAGCTAAAAGGAAAAATAACATATCGAAATTTAGGAAAATATGGTCTGACTTCGAGCAGATCTTACTAAGTGAGCACTCAAAAAAACAGAGAATCGAACGCCGCATATTATCCCTCATATGTGGTCCTTAACCAGGATAACCTTAAACTCTATGGAGACTAGTAAAAAGAAGTGAGAGTTTATGAATGAGGGGTAAGGGGTGGGGGAAGGGGAATGGCTTAAGCAAGAGGCTAAACCAAATTAGGTTCAAAAACATAAAATCCTCAGGAGCATACTGTAACCTATTGAGCAAGTAGTGGGCATCGACAGGAAAGAGGGGCCATGAGTGGTAGGGGAGAGAGTCTAAACCTGTGAATAATTAGATCAGCCTGACAATCCCTGGTTCCAACCACTGGTTCCTTCCCTCACTGAGCTGTTGACCAAAGTGACTCATGAGAATCCAACAACAAGACAGAATTGTGTCAAAGCTCTTGAGTGCCCTACCCAGGCCTGAGGCAAAACCCTGTTGCTGAAGAAACCACAGAATGCCATAGATCAGCATCGAGAAACCCTTCGAGGTTTGGAATGGTATCCAGTCCCCAGAAGGCAGTTAGTGTAGTTCTGGAAGGCACTGCACAGGCTGCCAAGGGAAACTGATCAATGACAGCTGGAGTAAGTAAACGGTGACCACTGACATGAGTAGGTGCAGCCATGAGTAGGCTGACCATACCTCCTACTGGGAGAGAACAGTGAACCAAGAAAGGAGCAATCGTGCAATGGAGGAGCCTGGGCCTGGGGGAGACAATCAAGTGCTTTTAAATTCAGTCAAATTTTCCACTTAGTGAGGGGGAGCCCTTGTCTGGAACTGGGGATTCACGGCAACAGGCAACAGATCCCATACCCTTGGGCTCCCAAGAAAAGATGTACTATGGGAGCAATTGACAGGGAGGCTACTAAAAATAGAATCTAGATAATCCTGAATTGTGTATATTTGTTAACCTACACTGATCTCCCTCTCTGATGGAGAATGTGTTTGTATTTTTCAGGATGCAGCGAGAGAGCTGTAGCCCATCTAACCCTACCAACCAACTGTAGGCGGATAGCTGAGATCCTGGCAAGAGATGAGCCACCACAGTCATAAGGTGGAGGATCCATATGGAACCCCACAGAGAATGACGGGATGAATAAGGGACCCACAGCCACAGCCATTCAATCAACACAGGATAAGCCAGTGAGACAACAACCAACGATTTTTGACACAAAGACCCCTAAGGTCACAACATTAAAGTAGCCTTAATACTCATCCACCATGACTCAGGGAACTGAGCAGAAGAGGGGGCGGAAAGATTGTGAGGGCCGTGGTGAAGGAGACTATCCAGAGGCATGGCACCCCTCAGTAACAACATAGTAGGGACAGGAGAACCTGGCTGCATACTAGGCTATCCATGGTCCCCTATCACAAGGACTGATCCAGACAACCCATGGAGGAGGATATCCAGCTAATTGGGGATGGGGGGTATCGGGGAATTGGGGATAACAACTCATTGTTTGCCCACTAAATAATGTAACATATTATGGACAATAAAAAATAATAAAATAAAATAAAAAAGCAAAAAAATGCATTGCGTTAATAATCGAATGCTTTCGATGTTGAATTGGTAGGGATAGTCTCAATAATGGCCAAGTAAGAAAAAAGGAAAATGTACATAGAAATTTATGACATGAAACCAGTAATTTTTCTGTGTTCTCTTTCACAGCATTAAAATACTATTCCCTCTTTAAAGATCAAAAATGTATTTCATGAAGGAAACTCATTCTGGGCTAATCTCCCAATCTATGGGTGGAACAACTGAATCAGGTTTTTCTCAAGATGAAAAATTATTAATGGAAGAGCTTTAGAAATTACTTCCTTGTGAAATATAAATCTGTCTCTTTCAATAAAGCATTCTGACAGGCAGCCTAGAAAGTGCTAATACAAGGTAACAATCTATCTCTGCTCCTGAGCTTTATTTGACTATGAGAAAAACAGTATAAAATTCTATTATGGCCCATCTGAAAGTTCCAGCTCTACCGAGGCCTTTGTATTTCTTTTACAGAAATCCTCATCAATCATTTAAAGTCATTGACCATATCCTACACCTCCCTTTCAGCCATAGTTCAAATGGAAGCTGTGTTATACGTTAAATGGCTTTGCTGCTCAGATGTAAAACAGAATTTATGTTTACTATTCTTCTTCAGACACCCACACTTTCTTTCTGCAAGATAAACCTTATAACTGCTTTAAATCATCCCTTTTCTTTGTGTGATTACAGAGAGAATGGCATATTTACAGGCCTGAGACCATCTGTGCCAAGAAAAGATTTTTTTCTTAATAGAAGAGAGGCATTGTTTTATTGCTGACTTACCCACACACAGGAACCCTCCGTGCTTGACCCGTGGGTATTCAAGTAGTATGTTACAACTGTTCTCTACTTAACTACTCTTCACATGACATAATGACATTATGCCCACCTTTATGCCAAACTAGGTTTCCTTAGCCTAGGTGTCATTAACATTTTGGAAAGTATAAATTGGATAACTCTTTGTGGTAAGATGCCCTGTGCATTGCAGGATGTCTGGTAGTATTGCTGGTTTTCACAAGCTAGATGCTGGGACACACTGAATCATCCACCATAACAATTAAAAATGTCATCTTGAGTCAGGCGTGGTGGTGCATGCCTTTAATCCCAGCACTCGGGAGGCAGAGGTAAGAGGATTGCTGTGAGTTCAAGGCCACCCTGAGACTACATAGTGAATTCCAGGTCATCCTGGACTAGAGAGAGACCCTACCTCAAAAAAAAAAGTCATCTTGAAAATATCCTCCAAGGGGCAAAGTTATCCCCAAAGTTAAAACTACTGTGAAAGTACTTCATACCTGTTTAGTAAGTAATGAGAATAAACTTAAACAAGTAAAGACCACAAGATAATTTCCTTTGATACATCCACCTGTTTTCCATCATTCTTTCAGTGAGTCATTTTGTCTTGAACAATTGGGAAAGGTTCAATGGTAGGTATTGAACTAGTAAGTAGCATTGTGTTGGAGAGTTAATTTTATAGTTAATAAGAGGGATAAAATTGTATATATAGGTCCTTAACATGACTTGGTCAGTAAGTCCAAGAAAAAGTAAAATTCAAATAAATCAAGAACCCTGACTTATGAACTCATGAGCTTTAGAGAAACTGCTCATAGCATTTGTATTTGGCAATATGTTATCTATGTACTGACATTGTGAGAAAAAAATATAATGATGGTTTTTAGGATGTGGATTGATCATAAAGTCCCAAACACTTTAAGTGCTCATCCTTTAAAAATATCTTTTAGTAAACAAAGGCAGAGTTGAATATATTTCTTAATAAAGTTGGAGGAAATTATATAGTTGCTATTAGATAAAGTCTTATTAACAAATAATTTTATTTGCTCAATACTTGCTTATAGTTTCAAGTTTCTCTCTAGTAAGTATGTGGTTCTTTTGTAATTAGAAAAAGATCAATAAAAGCTTTATAAACAGTTCATTAAAAAATCTGGCTCTCATACATTTGAAGTTAAGCTCAGAGTAGAGAACACCTTACAGTACTTTCAACCGCCTGGGGGATTATTTATGGGCAACCACTGAGTCTCCCTAAAGAGCAAGGAAATAAAGTTGACATGACAGCATTTTTCAAATTGCTTCTGAACACACAAAACAGCAGCAAGCCTTTGAAGACTGGGCCGGCAATCTCTGCCCAGGGAACAGCCCTCATAACGGTCTCTTCCCTGCAGTCCTCCCCACTTCCCCAAGCGACTTCAGCTGTGACAGCTAAAGCCCCTAACAGCCCCATGCCCAGGCCTCTGGAAGGTCACATTTGCATTGGCTAGAAGGACGGTGCAGGTGCCACTGCCTGTGGACACTGTCTGTTTTACTCATTTGCTTAATTAGAGATGCTTTTCCTGCCAGTTCTCCTTCTTGGTCACCTCCTGCAGGGGCTTTAGCTAAAAACAGGAGGAAAGAAAATTCAAAGCTGGCAATCAAGTTATAGATCTCAAAGAAAAATCGTACGGGTCCATGAAAGTTATTTTCAGGGTCCAAATTTTAAAAACAAGTTGCAAGGAGCAATATTTCCTTGAGATCACAAGGGACCCCTTAAGTGTGGTTGTCAGAAGCAATGATTTGAGAGTCAGTTGGCCTAAGGGTCAATTCTAGATCTGTCCACTGTGAGCTCTGGGACCTGAGGGAACTCCATGAAGTTCTGGGAATCCAGTTTCTTTCATGTGAAAAATGGACTTAGTAAACTTTATCGCAATGTTCATCTTTAGTGATAATTATAAACTTTATTAAAAGCACTTAAATAACCATTCATGAATTTGTTCAAATACTTGAGTACTAAAAATGTGCTAGAAACTCTACTACATATTGAATACAGAAGGCTCAACTTGGCAAAAACACATGTAAAGAAGCTTGTGACTGTAACAATGATAGTACCAAAGCAAACGTTCACAAAGGCCATTTATGGGTAGGAAAGGCTACATTAAGAATTGTGGACTGCAAACCTCCTCCCTGTTAACCAGCTGGCAGAAAGCCAGAAAAAGCTATGGCTGCATGCAGCCCTATGGGAGAGAGAAGTCATCAACAGTGGTGAACAGCAGTGGACCTTGCAAGCCTTAAGACTGTCCAGCCAGGCCAAATGTACCAAATAGTGCAATAGTGGCACATCTACTGTGGGGGAAACCAACTGCTCTCTAATTGGACTGGTGGCCTGCTCCATGAGAGGTAATACATGCCTGGTACTGAAGACTAGTCAAAAGCTTATGGTGGGGGAGGTAATGAGTCCTAGGGGAATAATGCCTGGGTAAATACATATATTATGCCTACCAAATTGCCTTATAAGCACTTTTTTTAAAGAGGATACCCATATAATAATGGTACTCTCACTTTTGGCTAGAGAAGCTTCTCTTTTTCCACTTGGAGAAACCAAAAGACACCCAAGTGCTGAGAAGAAATGACAGTAGAGTGTTCAGCAATAGGACATCTCTATCACACTTCCCGAGACTCAGGGTCTATTGTGGAAGAGGTGGAAGAAAGATTGTAAGAGCCAAAGGAAGGGGAGGACTGCTTACAACGCAAACTTCCAGACACAAAATGGCCTTGATATTCATGATGTCACAGTGCCTGATGATACCTACACATTTTGGGAGGAAAAGATGATGACACCGAAACAAAACAGACTAATTGAGAGGGGGAAGAGATATGCGGGGGGGGGGGGATGAAGAGGGAATCATAATGGTTTATGGACGCTATCAATAAAAAGCTAAAGAATCATGCACTGCACGTCCAAATATGTCAGCTATGTGCTTTAGGATCTCAAGGAAGTCCATGAAGCTCTCAGAGTCCAGTATCTCTGACCTGGAAAATGGATGGATGGATAGATGATAAACAGAGAGAAAAGGAAAGAAAAGCATTCCACATGGACTAAAAGCATGGATCATCATTTCCCCACGTGATTTCTGCTCTGGCTCCCCATTAGACTCTATAGCACCACATGCCTAGGTCTTCACAGTATCTCTGAAGTAACATAGCTAACAGCTGACAGAGAGGAAACCTGTGAGCTTCAAAACACCAATCCTCTTGGGAGCGTGAGTAAATAGCACAGTGCATAGAACACAGATGTCAATAAAGAGTTGGGGAATGGAAAAATGAGATTGCGAAGGAGTACTAGGGAAACATTTCCTGTTAGTAGTGAAATCTTTCGCAAATCACACAATTTGTCAAATCTTCCTCACTTGTAGGCTACTACTTGTAATAGAGATTTGTCCTGATTATGTGTGAGGTCATATGAAATAATGTTCATAAAAGAACTTGTGAAGTGTCACACACATGTTACTTCAGTCCCCTAGGTCTGTGAAGGTCAATCTCTGGTTGTCCGCTTGACAGGATTTAGAATCACCGTGGAAATAAATCTCTGATCATGTCTGTGAGCAATTTTCTGGCGTGGATTAGTTGAGGTGAGAGGACCCACCCTGACTGTGGGTGGCACCATCCATGGGCTGTGTTCATAGACTATGTAAAAAGGAGAAAGTGAGCTGAGTATTCAGCATTCTCTACTTCCTCTCTGCCAATGTGACAATGTGAGCTGGATCCTATTCCTCTCATGCTCTCCCCCTTCCCCTAACCAACCAATATGGACAAGCCAGAATAAAGTCTTGCCTTCCTTAAATTGCATCTGGTTAGGTATTTTGTCCCAGCAATGACAACGTAACTGAGAGAAGATCTCTCATGATACATACTACTAAATGCCAAGCCCTTCCGACACAGGGAATAGGTTCATTTTGCTCTCCATCTTTAATCAAAGCATCCAACAAAGTACCTGGACCAAAGCGGATGCTCAATAAACATTTACAAATAAAATACCCTTTACTACTGGCGAGGCTTTAATATTTCAATGGGTGTGCAAGCTGGTGTACACACACAGCCCTTTGGTGTAGGAGTCATGACTTGATTTCTATCCAAAACGCCAGCATACAAGACGTTGGCAGCAATATGAAATCAAGTGGGGTTCCATCGCCACTCTTCCCTGCACTCGTTTCCACATCTGTGTCTATTAACTGACCTGAAAAGATCCTGAAGTAGTCCGAAACTGAGTTGGTACCTGTGCTAATATTGCCTGTATCTTCTTTCTGACTCTGACAAACAGGAGCGGAACACTGGAAGGAATGAGAGGCTTATCTTTTAAGTTTCTGGAATGCTGTATTTGCCTAGTGTGGCTAATATCCCAATGCCACAGACTGGGTAGGTTATTAAGAAAAGAGATTTATTTTGGTGTATGGTTCTTATTCAAGGTTGAACAGCTGCACCTGGTGTGGCCTTCTTTCTAGTAGATTCTCCAAGTGAGGTAGAGAGCACGTGTACATGCTCTTGTCCTTCTGTCTTCTTACAAAGCCACCATTTTGTAATTATAGGATCTCTACCTAATGACCTAATTCTCATCATCTCTCAAAAGTCCTACTTCTAAATCCAATTGTCAATTAAGATTGGGAATTAAAGTCCAACAAGAGTTCGACTCCTAACAAAGAGTAGGCTTGCATCCATTCACTACAAAAGTGATCAAATGTCAACTAAAACAAATTGTTTTTGAAAATTCCAGAATGATAGATACTTAATTCTCTTTATGGCAACTAAGAGAATAAAATTACAAAGAAATGATAAATCACATAGCCCTGAGTTCCTTTCCTATAACACACCCACTCCATGCACATGTGTCTTCAAATGTCCTTTGAGTCATCCCCTTGGACCTTGTGGGCCGAGGGAAACCACACAAATGAACATGAACTCTGGGTTGCCACTTTTGCTATGAGTACTAACATCCTTTGACATTGACCATGAGTCTCTTGTCTTCAGGCAATACCCACAATACTGTGGCAAACTAACTTCTTAGCTTTATAAGCAGAGAAAACAGAGAAAAAAAATCTACTGACTATTCTGAACATTAAATGATAATTTCAGCATTAGGACTGACATACCTGGTTCTATCTCTCCATGACCTGTGTTAAGTTTTAGTTTTGTCTTTTGAACTCTGAAGTCATGATTTTAACCTCAAGTACAGCCAAGCAAGTCTGACTACAGTATTGTCCTAACAAAAAAAATAATAGAAAATAGACATAAAATTACTAGAAAGATGCAAAAAATACATAGACTCAATAAGTAAGCCACAGGAAAATCAGAACTAGAATATTTCTGCTAGGCATGGTAGCACATACCTGTAAGCTTGGCCCCTGAAGGCTGAAACAAAAGGATCTTCTTGGGTTTGAGGACAGATTGAGCTTCGTAGCAAGCTCAAGGCAAACCTAAAATACAAAGGATGTAATCTATCTCATACGAAGAGAGAGAGAGAGGCAAGGAGTGAAAGAGGAAGAAAGGGAAGGAATAGTCATCTTGTGTTACTTGGGATGATCCACCTCCAATTGTCTCCTCCCTTTATGCTCAAGATTTAAATTCTCAGGACAAGAACATTGATGGATGACTTTGGTTCATGAAATTTTTTCCCCTTTAACCAACATGGTAAGATGGGGATCAAAAAGCCAGGTCTTCAATTGACCTAGATTGAATAACAAATGTCTAAAGCAAAGGAAAAATTAAAGATACTCATCTTAAAACTGGTGTGCTGGTGCATGCCTTTAATCCCAGCACCCAGAAGGCAGAGGTGGGAGGATTGCCAAGAGTTCAAGGCCACCCTGAGACTAAATAGTGAATTCCAGGTCAGCCTGGGCTACAGAGAGATATTCATTTTATATGATTCATAGTATATGTGAATATTCAATACAAGTGTTATTTATTTTATCCTGCAATGTTGTGATTGTTAAAATAGTAAAGATCTTGTTACAAAGTTGTTCCTGGTAAGAGAAGCTAATTAGTAAATATTTTTCACCATTGGAAAACTCACATTGTATCAGTTACTTTTCTCATGCTGTGACCGGACCAGAAGCAGCTTAAAGAAAGATTTATTTTAGTTTACTGTTGCACGGAATATAACTCATTTTGACTGAGAAGGCATAGTAGCAGGAGGTAGCTGGTCACTTTGTATCTCAGCCCAAAATCAGAGAAGGAGCCAGCTCTAAGACCTCAAGACTCACCCTCAGCATCCCACTTTCTCCTGCAAGGCTCTACCTCTTAAAGCTTCTACAACCTCCCCAAACAGTGCCACAAGCTGGGGACCAAGTGTTCAAAGACATGCATCCATGGAGGGCCATTCATGCTCAAGTCACAGCACACACCTACCTGGGAGGATGTCATAAATGCCAATTTAGGATTTCTGTCAGTATGAGGTTGACGTTGGTTCAGCCACAACTGGTGCCTGTGAGGCTTGCATTGACACCCTGTTTTCAGTCTGATAAGAAATGAGGAATGCTAACTATCCTCTCGGACTACAGACTCTAGCTGTTTTCAATCCAAGTTCACCTACTTACATATTATCTGACTCTTGGGAATTAAATAATCTTTTCACATACCAATTTCTCATATTTGATGCATGAGAAAATTGAGTTAACGGAGGTAGAAAATTCAGTTGAAGAATGAATGTGGCTGTGGGAATGTGGCTGGATGGCAGAGCACCTGCTGAGCATGCCCTTTGTTTCACCTCAGGCACTATTTAAAAATAAAGAATGCATCTTTTTAATTTTTAATTTTTATTGACAACTTCCATACATATAGATGATAGATGATCATCACAGCCCTCTCCCACCATCCTCTCTTTTCTCTCTCATGAACCTCTCCTCCACTGAATCCTTTCTTAAGAACACAATTCTTGAGCTAGATAGATGGCTCAGCAGTTAAGGCACATGCCTGCAAAGCAGAAGGACCCAGGTTTGATTCCCCAGTACCTACATAAAGCCAGATGCACAAGGTGGCACATATGTATGGAGTTTGCAATGGCTGGAGGCTCAGGCATGCCCATTCTCTCCTCTCTCCTCTCCCTCCCTCCCTACCCCCTCTCTGAAATAAAGTATTTTTTAAAAAGAACACAATTCCTACTACTCAGTATTCAGTAAATGTTCAGTAAAGGTAAAATTTTTAATTTTTGCTATTTTGCAGTAAGCTATAGAGTTTACGTCTTTACTCTCACCTGCCTTATAAATAGTTATGCAGGCTCAGACATGACTTCTGATTGGGAATTTCTGCAAACCAAAATGGGCAAACAATCACGAGCCCTCTGCTGATGATAAAGACTTCATCTGGCAACATATTTTTCTAAGGAAATTTTTAAAAAATGAATCAAAGAGTAAAAACTTTCCAACAGAAGAAATAAAGACAAGAGATCTGCTGTATATCACTGTGACTGAAGTAAATAACAACATACCATACACTTACAAATTGCTAAAAGACTCAATTTTAAGGTCCTCAAAACAAAAACTAAGTGGTGAGTATAGGAAGTAATATATATGCTAATTAGCTTGATTTAGCCCTTCCAAAATATGTACATATATCAAAACATCATGCTTTGCCCCATAAATATATACAATGTCTATATGTCAAAAGTTTTTCTAAATAAAACAACCTGAGCAGACTATAAATTCCCTTGTGCAGAAAAAGTGTACCCAGAGATGAGACTTAATTGTTTGACAATAAAATTCACCTCATACAGTGACTTCAGTGAATAGCTTAACCACGCTTCTTGGTTTTGTGTGTGCCATACATTTTAATCCTAAAATGTTTCACCTAATCAGTTGTCACTTTTGTCATAAAGATTGCTTCATTTTTCTGAACTAAAGCTTTTAAAAATTATCACAAATATCTGGGGCTGGAGAGATGGCTCAGCGGTTAAGGCACTTGCCTCTAGTACCTAAGGCCCCGGGTTCAATTCCCCAGGTCCCACATAAGCCCCTGGTGTTCTCTCTCTCTCTCTCTCTCTCTCTCTCTCTCTCTCTCTCTCTCTCTCTCTCTCTCTCTCTCTCTCTCTCTCTCCTTGATAATGAATAAATAAAATATTTTTTTAAAAAATTATCACAAATATCTGTTTCATATCATATCTGTTAAAGAGGAAGATATTCCTTTTTATTTGATTTTTTTTGAAGTCCCCAAAACATAGTAATGAGTACCTCTTTGTACTGTCAGCCAGTGATTATGTAAATGTGATCCATGAACAAATGTTTCCTGGGCTTGTACGCTGACAGAGGCCAAGTAGGACCCGCAGGTTAGATGTTATTTTGATTTATTGATCTATAGATTATCATCCCAGTTACATCTATAACTTTTTGAAAATGCGTAAGAATTTTATAAGTATTTGTCAAACTATTAGTTACATAAATGTTACTCATCAGCTATCTTTTGGTTCTTGCTTGACATGTAAGAACTCCTAGATCCTTATATCTGACCCAAATTTGATCTTCACTGTTTCCTCCCTACATGACTTCACTCTGATGAATGTTGCTGAGCCCCAATTCTCAGGGTGTCATAGTCAGCCACACAGCACTGGGCTGAATCTCCAAACCAGGCACAATTTTGAGGAGGAAAGTATTTATTGAAACTAACAGATCCAGGGGAAGTTAAGGAAAAAGGCTAGCCCCCTTTCACAGAAGCAAGCAGAGAGTGAAATAGCACCTCCAAAAGCAAGCAAGTACACTGTATCACTGTAATTCACAAAATGCAGAACTGCCAGACAGGTTCTGGCTTTTCTTTTGCATATCTATCCCTAGTATTTTGCATCCAAATTAGAAAGGGCCAGTCCCCAGGAGGCTAAGCCAAAGTGACATTTCCTCCAGCCAGAAGCCTGGAGACAATTAACAATTTAATAAACATAATTATAATAAATTCTATTGGGGGACATTATTCAAACTACCATACAGGGATCCTGGATGTCACCTTATGGGATATAATCACAAAACAATGTTTCCACATGTATGCTGCATTTTCTAGTGTCTCTCAGTGATGACGCCATTTTTAACAATCCTTTTGGTCTTCATCTTGACACCCCTGAACAAAGGGTTGAACTTAACCAAGGCCCATACAGATGCTCCTCCAGTTTCCTTATTTATTCTTTAATTCTTATCTTCCTACCGCTTCCTACTATCCTAGGTATGGACAGACCTTAGCACAACTGAGTCCTTAGCCCATGTGTACCCTTGCATCTTAATTACTACAGAAAACTTTAAAACTTCTTAATCCACTAATCACTGGTACCAGCTGAAACAGCAGGCTTAGGATTTCTTGCAATAATTCTATTTTAATTCTATTCTTCCTATTCATTTACATTAGTCTTATTCCTAGCCCTCAAAACAAAACTTAAAACCCAGTTCTTCTGACTCTAATGATGATACAATTTAAGCTACACACACATTGCTTCTATATTTATACCTCTGGGTTATAGCCAGTCACCTAAATTCTTAGCTTATATATACATTTAATTAGGTCTGCTTATTTTTAACTGGAGAGCTATCCATTTTCTGCAGATAGCTTCCTCTATGCCCATCCCAGTTTCTGTACATTAAAATCACCATTATCCTTGTAGCTTCCTTGGCTGCTGGGATAATAGAGCAGTGACCTTGGAGAATAAGTAATAAGGGCAAAACAAGAGAATCAGTACAAGTATTGCAATAAGTGGAACATAGTTTATTATCAAGCTCATTCTTAATATCAGTTGTCTTCATAATGGCAAAACTGGTAAATTATTTCTTCTCATTATTATTATTATTGCTATTTTATTTGAATTATTAACATGTCTTCTACTAGTACTAAAATGGTCTAAAAGAAGATAAGTACATCTATGTGGAGAGTAACTAGCAGTTTAATTGGTTAAGTATGTAAGCTCTATGGTCACAACTGCGACACATAAATATATAATGCCTATACTTTTAATATTTAGTCACTGAATACATGCATATATGCTATATGGGCACCCCATATTTTGGAGAGGGAAAACATATTGATAAGGATCCTCTGTGCATTCCCCAACAAAGGACTGCAATTCTTCACAAGTACCACTTTGAGGTGAAAATTTCTATCTTCAGTCACCAGATTGTCCCCCCAAGTAATTGAAACCTCTAAGCCTGAGCTAGAAAGTCACTCAGTGGCTGTGATTAGAATAGAGTCATTTGAGTTTAGCTAAAGTACTCTTTTTGAGATGGAAGGGTTTGCTTAGCTTATATAAAATATACAAATACATATTTATTCAAATATATTTTAAAGGATTTGGGCCTGAGTGTGCCAGTTCCTAACTATCTAGTTATATTTAACATAGTTGGTCAGCCTAGCTAGCTGTGGCTTCTTGGTCCTTCTGACAAATCAGGGAAGAGGGTAAGAACCACCCCAGTGCATCCCCATATCCCTGGGGAAAGCGACACATCAGACACATCTGTTTTTTGTCCCCGCTGCTCTTATAGAGGGACAGCTTCATCTGGCCTTACAGGGATGAGAAACCTGACACCAAGTCTCCTCACCACACCTTATCAGCCTAAAGAGGAAGAACATAAGTGGCTTTAAAGTTTCCTGACGTTATACTGTTTGTAAGTTTAGCCTATGGGTGGGGGAATAAACAATTATGAGAAGAATTCTTATTGGAACTAATGAGAAGAAATAGATGGATAGAGAAGGGAGTGCTTGCTTCTTGATAACCCCTCTGTTAGGAAGGACACTTGATGAAGTCACTGATGTCCCACAGCCCTGTGTGAGACATAACTGGCTCTTCCAAAGAAAGGCAAATGAAAGCAACTCTGGAATCCAAACTGCATGTGCTTAAGTCCAGACTGTGCCCTTGCTGCCAGCTATCCGATCCTAAGCAAATGACTTCAATCCTCTGGATTCCGATGGCTTCTTCTATGGATGGAGACAGCACTTCCGTTAGATAATAGAATTGAAGAGCCTGGTGGGGATGGATGAGGTTGCATGAAGGAAGTTCATGAGCAGTTATAATTTCTCTCTGTGTGTTGCCTAACAACTCTACATCCTGCAAAGATATATCAAACAAAAATATGAGGAAAAAACTCCGCTCCTTAGAGCTGAGGAGATAGCTTAGTTGGTACAGTGCTTGCTTTGTAAGCATAAGGATCTGAGTTTAATCCCCAGAACCCATGTAAAGTGCCAGGCATGGTGGTGTGTGCCTACAATCCCATCACTAAGAAGTTAGAAACAGGAGGATCCCAAAGGTTCATGGCCTGCTAATCTAAGCCTAATTGGTAAGTATCAGGTCAATTAGATGGATGGCCATACCTGAGGGTGACATCCAATGTTTTTCTCTGGCACACACACACACACACACACACACACACACACACACACACACACTCACACTCACAAGATCTGGTCCTTGTAAGATTGAGGAGGTAACTAAGTAAGTAAAGTACTTGCTTTACAATCAGGAGGGCCTGAGTTCAGTCCTCAGAACCTAGGTGGAAATTCTGGGCATGATGGCACATATACAATCCAAACACTGAGACAGAGACAGCCAGAAACCTTGAGCTTAACTGGTGAGCTCAAAACCAATCAGAGCCCTGTCCCAAAAGTGTTGAAAGCATGTATTTGGAATGACAGTAGAGGTGTCCTCTGGCCTTGACATGCATGTGTACACACATGTTTGCATGCCTGTAAGTACGTGCACCCACACACATATAAACATGGTTGCATGCAAGTGCACATACACACACACACACAAAGACAATATAGGAAAGAAAACATAATGAACTAAAGTATGGATTCATAAAAGGACATGCAAATATATATATAATGAACTATTAATTGCTTCATTTCATAAAGTACATTGTTTAAGGATCATAGTTTTAAAAACATGATCCCAAAGTGTTTGTTCTCCTCTCTTCTAGTGATGGGAAGCCCTGACCCCTTGAATCTAGAGAGCCATATGGTTCCCAGAATAAATCTCTAATCCCAACAGAATGTCTTACATCCCAGAGGAAGACAGTCTTTCAGACTCAGTGGTTTGCCAGAACAACTTACAGAACTTAGAAAATCATCATGCTTTCTGTTATCATTTTGCTATAAAGGATACACACTAATAAGTAGATGAACAGATACATGGGTCAAGGTCTGGGAAGATCCCCAGCACAGGAGCTTCTGCTCTCTGAAGTCAGTATGCCACCCTTCAGGACATCACTATGTCCTCTGACCAGGGAACTCTTTAAACCTCATTATTATTCAGTGTTTTTTTTTTAAATCAAGGTTTCAATGCATAAGTATAATCAGGAAATCACTGGCCACATGATTAAACCCATTCTTCTGCCTTTAGAAGAATAGTACTTAGAAATTGGCTAGGCAGTTTAGGGTAACAGGGCCCCAAAATGAATAGCTCTCTCTTGCTTAAACATAGAAATTGTCCTTGGGTTTTTAGAGGGAAATCTAGGTCATTTCACTTAACTACAGATCAGAATATCAGAAGGGTCTGACCTTTCCTTATCTCTTTCTTTAAGTAGTTTTTCTACTCTCTTCTGAGAAGGCCCTTCCTAGAAAATTAAAGTTCTGGGAAGGTTGACCTCTTCAGAAAATTTTGGCCACAGATACACGACACCAAGGCTGAACTGACTAGACCAGATGCCAAGCCATGGGGCTCACATAAAAATTCCAACCTGAGTCTTGAGAAGGATTTCTCACACCCCCCTCTTGCCTCCTTGGGCAAGAGCTGTCTTCCTTCCTTCCTTCCTTCCTTCCTTCCTTCTTTCCTTCCTTCCTTCCTTCCTTCATTTGCTGAAACTCCCCTCTCTTAAACTCCCTTCTAAAGCTCTAAACTATAATAAAATCTTTCAGAACCTCAACCTGTGTCTGTGGAGTTAGTTTGTGAAAGTCATAAGAATCCAGAGAAACCCTAAAAGTATTGGTGTGTTGGCATATGGTATTGGTGCTTGGCAACGAACCCCAATTCCTGTATCACTCCCCACCCCCAGAGTTCAGGGCTGGGACTGAAAGCTCTACCCCATGGTAATGTTGCTTTCCAAGCACTAAGTCCCTACCCAGAAGTCATGCACAGTGAGCCTGTCCTCCTTTCTTCAATATAAATTCAAGTTAACAAAAAAGGGACTTATTATGAATAACAATAGTCACTCTGATCACTCAGAAAATTCCAGGAATTTTTGAAGCTCTGTGCCAGGAGCCAGAGACAAAAACCCAGCGAAGTTCTTTACTGAATCACAGGTTGTGAACTGTTCTGACATAGAGAACTACTAAATTGCTCTGTGTAACTCATAAAAGACCACACAGCTTCCATCTTGTTCAACAGAACACCCATGCACAAGCCCTGAGCCATCAATGTAAGAAATTCAATTCTCCAGGCCTCTAGGTTGTAAACCAGCTCAAAATCATGCAGGCAACCTGGCTGACAGTCGGAGCCTGTGAGTCATCCTAGCATTTGGCAGGAGGTGAATCCTTAGATGATTCTAACCATCAGCCAGCCTTCTGGCTACTAAGTCCAGAGAAATCTTCAGATAATGTGAAATGAAGGAAACCCATCCTGAATCTGAATTCCTCACTCACAGAATCAGTTGTAATAAAGGGCTATTGTCAGCTGTAAAATCGTGGGCGTCTCTTACAGGGCACTAGCAACTGGGACTAGTGGTGGCACGTGAGGCACCCTGGGGACAAGTCCTCCCACGGAAAGACAACAGACTTCATCTCACTGGAGACCAGTTTTCAAAGTGCAGAGGGATGCAGCATCGCAGTTCAATTTACTTTTTAGTTCTATCTGTAATTGAGTCAGTTTAGGGGAGGCAAGGTCCCCCAAAATAAGAGCAAGAAATGTCTTAAGCCTGTAGGGGAGAATCTATCTCCTTTAAGAGTCCTCACAGCTTCTGCTTTGCTGGAGGCCAGGAACCTTACAAGATCTGGATAAGGGGAAAACCTGGTTTTTCCTGGTCTCTTACTTTCCTAGAAAATAAAATTAAGAGATGAAAATGGGGAGAATATCCAGAGACATTGCCCCCTCAGCAACAATATACAAAGGGGGGAGACAAAAAGAAAAAAGAAAAACTGGCTACCTCTGGTGTAGTTCATACCCCCTAAGCTATGGACAGATCTAGTATGTGCACTGAGGAAGGACCCCATTGGGTAGGGGACAGAGAGGAGGCTAATGGGGACACCTTCACACGATTTATTCATACACTGTATATACTTATTCATAATAAAGGTATTACTTTTTTAAAAGTCCCCAATCACTGTCTCTAGGTGGGCTTTCACATCTTTAGGAACCCCCTCCTTGGTAGGTGCTCTGCCTTCTTTCTTTCTCTTAAGTTCTCTGTCTATTGCTTTACAATAAAATCTTTCAAAATTTCACCTTTCTCTGGCCTATGAATTTCATTTGTCAAAATTCATAAGACAAAAATCCAGAAGCCAATGACTCAGTGGAAGTTTTGTGTGACTGTGAGTGTCCAGAATCCTCACTCCTGAATTGTCCCCCAACTGGGAGCTGCAGAGAGCTGCCATTCCCAACCTCCACCTTCCATGGCATAATGAGAAGGCTAACTTTTGAGAAGAACAAGACTAGAGTCAGAGGAAATAGGAAGAGTCAATTAAAATCCATTGAGGACATTTATTAGGACAATAATGATACAAGAAGGAAAGGAACTTAGGAGGGAAGAGCAGTAGAAACAGTAGAAAATCAGATACAGAATGAGAGGGAAAGAAAAGTCAATGAGACCTCGTGTTTTTCAACTGAATGACTAGGACCCGAGTTGAGATGTAGAATGATGAATGAGGTTTAGCCACAGTGGAGGATTTGAAACTTGCCTGAACCTTAGCCTTTGGGGAAAAAGTTGAGATGGACAGACAGTAGTAGATTTGAGAATAATCTCCACCTCAATTAAGGCTGGTTTAGATTATTTACAGAAATTATACCAAATAAGCAAAATGAACAGTCTGCAGGAATGATCAAGGAAACAAAGACAATCAAGGAAAGACTCATAGAAGAAAGCAGTAACATATACTAAAAGGAATAAAGAATTCGAGAACCCTGCATTGTTCCCTATGCAGCAGAGAGGCCCCCCCAACTGCATGCCAAGAGCTTTGTGAGACACTAAGAAAAATTTCAATCCCACATCACCCCAGTATTTAGAGCGTATAGACAGCTAAACAAATGTGTGGGGAAGGTGCAAAATAGATCTGTGATTCAATTCAGAGTACCCTCAAGGA
>PVHP010009519.1:0-50254 GCA_004024765.1 Zapus hudsonius
TGCAAACTTGTTCAACCAGTATGGAAAGCAGTGTGGAGACTCCTAGACAGAATGGACATAGAACTACCAATGGACGCAGCTATCCCTCTACTAGGCATCTACCCGCAAGATGTCACATCTCGATGTAGAAAATTTTGTACAACTATATTTATAGCAGCTCAATTCATAATAGCCAAGAATTGGAATCAGCCCAAATGCCCATCCATGGAGGAATGGACAGCGAAACTGTGGTATATTTACACGATGGAATTCTACTCAGCTGAAAGGAAAAATGACATATCAAAATTTAGGAAAACATGGTCTGACTTTGAACAGATCTTACTATGTGAACACTCAAAAGAACAGAGAATTGAATACCGCGTACTCTCCCTCATATGTGGTCCTTAACCAGGATACCCATTTTGTCTATGCAGACTAGTAGAAAGAAGTGAGAGGTTATGAATGAGGTATAAGGGAAGGGGGAGTGGAATGGCTTAAGCATGAGGCTAAACCAAATTAGGTTCAAAAAACATAAAATCCTCAGGAGCATACTGTAACCTACAGAGCAAGTAGTGGGCGTCAACTGGCAAGAGGGTCCATGAATAGTAGTATGCCATTGATAAGCATCGAGTGACCCTTCAAGGTCTGGAATGGTAACCAGCCCCCAGATGGCAGTTATTGCAGTGCTGGAAGGCACTACACAAGCTGCCAGGGGAAGCAGATCAACGACAGATGGAGTAAACGGACCCCTGGCATGAAACACAGTCTGCGGCCTTGAGTAGGCTACCCACACCTCCTAATGGGATAGAACAGCAAACCAAGAAAGTTGCACTTGTGCAGTGGTGGAGCCTGGGCCGGGGGGAGACAATCAACAGCTATTAAATTCTGCCAAATATTCCACTCTTTGAGGGGCAACCCTTGATTGGAACTGGGGATTCAGGGCGATATGCTCCGGATCCCATACTCTTGGGCTCCCAAGAAAAGATGTACTATGTGAGCAACTGAAGGGAAGACTACTAAAAATAGAATCTAGGTAATCCAGTATGGTGTATATTTGTTAACCTATACTGATCTCACTCTCCAATGGAGATTGTGTTTGGATTTTTCAGGATGCAGCGAGAGAGCTGTGGCCCAAATAACCCTACCAACCGACTTCAGGCAGAAAGCTGAGATCCTGGCAAGAGATGAGCCACCACAGTCGTGGAGGATCCATATTGAACCCTGCAGAGAATGACGGGATGAACAAGGGACCCACAGCCACAGCCATTCAATCTACACAGGATAAGCCAGTGAGACAGAAACCAAGGATTCTCAACAACAACAACAAAAAAAAACCCTAAGCTCACAACATTAAAGCAGCCTTAATACCCACCACAACTCAGGGAACTGAATGGAAGAGGGGGTGGAAAGATTGTGAGAGCCGTGGTGGGGAAGATTATCAGAGGCATAGCTCCACTCAGTAACAACACACTTGGTTCAGGAGAACCCAGCTGAATACTAGGCTATCCATGGTCCCCTATGAAAAAGACTGATCCAGACCCCCCCATGGAGGAGGATATCCAGCTGACTGTGGATGGGAGGGGGGGCAATGAGGAATTGGGTTTAACAACTCATTGTTGGCCCACTAAACAATGTAACTCATTATGGACAATAAAAAAATTCTCAATACAGTACAGTAACTGTAACAAAAAAATTGAGGTTCTTTGTTAATCCAAACATAACCCTTAGTACCTGGATTCTTGTCATATAAATTTCATGAATTAAAATTACAAGATGACCAGAAGGTAAGGTTTAGTGGGAGACTTTATCAGAGTCATTAGAGTTAGAGGAGGAGAGAAAAAAGTAAAGAGATCTGCCACCACTCAGCTCTAGCAAGACGTACAATAGTTCCACAGCCTGCCAAACAGGCACAGAATCCCAGCTCATGCAGAATACAAAACCAGAAAATCTGTGCTGGCCAGCCAAGCAAGAAAAACAAGGAAAAATATAGGAGGGCTCCCATCATCAGAAAATAAAAATCTATGTGGGAAAAAAAGGGGTTCTCCATAGTCTCTGAGGGGAGGTTTAAGAGTCCCTTTACTGGCCAGCCACAGGTAAGAAGAACAATCTTTCCTTGTCAAGTAACTATATCTTCTCTCCAGTTGAGCCATTGAAACAATCTGGTTGCTCTGGCTTTGTAAAATCATATTATCAGGATTAGGTTTGAGTTATATTAAGAGATACTTCCTACTCTGGGCAGCAGGAAAGATAGGATGCAAGATAAGTGAAAACTACAAACATAAATCCAAGTACACTCCTGGTTAACTTTGGCGTTCCAGTCACCCTTACTTGTCACAGAAACAATTTCCACTTCTTCTAACTTGTGATAGGTATTGAAAGTAATTCATATGATTTAAAGTATGTGGGAAGTTATGCACTGGTGTGATACAAATACTATGCCATTTTATATAAAGTAACTTGAACATCTGTAAAGTTGTATCTAAGGAAGTTCTGAAGCAATGGCCCAAGAATACAAGGCACTACTAAATATGTGTATAACCACAAAGATACATGTGCATGAACACACACCCTCATATATTTTATTATTTATCAGTGACATTGTTGCAGACAACTCCCCATTGCTGAGACTAACATCCAACCAGAAATAGTTTGTGAGTAGAAGGGTTTATTTCAGCTTACAAATCCAGGGGGAGTTCCATCAATGGTGGAAGAAGCTGCCTCCCTTTCATAGATCCAAGCAGAGAGCATTCAACAAGAGTCAGCACCACAAACATGAACACCCAGAACTAAAACTGCTCTATCCATATCTTTGGGATGGAATGTGTTCCACATCCATTGACTTTCCTTCTCCAACTGGCTGCAAGAGTCTAAGCATTACGCTTAATCTAAATCAGAAATACCTGTTACTTGAATGACTTTTTGGAGTGCAAGCAAGCTCTTCTTCTCCAGAGAGCAGTGGCGTCTTCTCTCTGAAGTCAATGAGTTTCCAGACAATGAGATTCTGACTTGGTTTCCACTAACAGAAATGCATTCTCTCCCATTGAGCAGGCCTCATGTCCAATCAGAGAACAGCTGATTACCTGCAGAGGCTTTTGCATATCCCCTTTAACCCAAGCTGCTCTCACGCTTGGTTGAAGAAACTATTTTACTTTATGTAAGGCAGAGAAAACAAAGGAGAACCAAAATTCATCCATAAGACAAAAAGATAGCTGACTACTCACCACAAGGAGTGCCACTTCTTCCACATCTTACTGTGCCCAGGAGAAATTGCAGAGGAAGCCATGACATGAATTCTGCCCTTACAGCTTTCCTGACAACCAGCTCCATTGAGATGGGGAGAGACATGGTGATCCTTCAAAACCCATCAAAACAGAAATCTAGAGGCTACAGAGAGCTCAATACTAAATCAGACTGCCAACACGGCAGGGAACATTGCAGAAGTTGGGGCAGGAAGACTGTAAGAGCCACAGAGGGGGCAGGGGTACCCTGACACACAGTTCTCCTGCTACCCCACAGGGACTGAAAGAGGCCTTTATGACATCACAGAGACTACTCCATGGAAGTCACCATGGAAACAGTAGCTATAAAAACACAATGTGAAGGTCATTTGCATCAAGAGAATTAAGGAATTTTGGTATTTGTTATCTTTCACACCTGTGGAAACCTGTGCTTAGGGAGATCCTCAGAAGATGAAGAAGCATAATCCTAAAATTTTTTTTTCATTTCCTTCTTGTGTCCTCTTGAAATGGTTCTCCATTCATGACCTAAATGAGGAGGAGGCATATGGGTATATGAATAGGTACTGCTCAAATATTTAATATCAGTCAGGCAAATAGACTTAACCCAAATCCTTGCCGCTTAATACCAGCCACCATGAGACAGAGAACCAAGTAGCCTGATTCCAGTCTACTCAATACTAGCTCTTCACACAGCTCTTGCTTTCCAACGCAGATGGAGCCTTCAGTCTGTGAAGGTGTTTCTATTGACACTTTGGCAATTATCTTAGAGTTTCATAAAGATAGAATTATTTGCATGAGTTATCTGTGTATCAGAAACAGGAAGTGGGAATCCCTTTGAGACTGAAACAATGGAAAAATAACGATGAGGACTTTTCTCCCAATTTGATGTAATGATTTTTATTTCAAACACACTGTGAATGGTTTCACAGGGTAAGTGGGAAATTGATTTATTTCTTGGTATCTAATAGAATAGCACAGGTGTGGAACTGACTTTCTCCATTCATTCTGAGCTCGGCCTCTCCTTCCGTATATGACACCTCAGGTATATTACTGCATCTCTGTGTATGTTAGCACCTAGAAAAGAGGAGTGTGAAAAGTCACTAATAAATAGTAAGTAATTTTAAGTAATTTGATATTTGAAAATAACCAGAACAGTGCATAATGGCATTATTACTATTGCTGTTATGGTTTCTATCCCTATTTGGACTATTTCTTGTTATAAAAGATGTAACCCTACACTAAAAGATGCATTTCTTTAATTTTTTCATTTTATTAAAAAATAAAAATTTTACTCTCTGTCCATTGCCACATTCTGTTATTTTCTTCACATTCTCATATTGATGAAGCTTCTGAGGTGCTTTAATATTCAGCATTTTTAGGAAGTGCTCTTTAAAGAAATAGCCCATTTTTATAGTAAGAGTGCTAAATGATTTTATACATAATTATGACGTTTCCAAATATAACGGTCTGGATACTTGTACTCTGCAATATCACAGTAGTATATTAAAATCATAATTGTTAGGGGCTGTGGAGATAGTTTTGTTGGTAAACTGCTTTCTGTGCAAACATGGGCACCTGAGATTGGGTTCCCAGGACCAACGCAAAGCTGAGTGTGGTGACATGTGCTTTCGTCCTAGCACTAGAGATGTGGGGGAAAAACATCCATGGCTTGCTGGTTGGCTAGTCTAGGCAAACTGGTAAGCTCTGGTTTCAACCAGAGACCCTGCCTCCAAAAATAAGGCGGAGGCTTCTGGTTAAGGTGGCAGAGTAGGATTCATGCCAAAGCAAGCTGGGAGGAAAATAGAGGCAGAATTATGTGCAATACATTCTTCTACCCAAAAGTGAAGGTGTGTAAAGAATTATTAATCCCAGCAGAGAATCAGGAGAAACCTAGGACTTCTAGCAATGACACAACCATCCAGAATTGGGCTCCACCCACTGGTATTCAGGGCCACTGGGATTAGGTAATTGCCCAGCTCTGTCTGAGCTGCCAAGAGCAGGAGTGACGGGATTGTCCACTCACACTGGCATTTCAAAATCAAGACATCTGAATAAGAAGGCAACAGGGTCCAGCTGAGCAGCTCCAAAACAATTTCAGACACACTCTATGTCCTCCCGTCCTCCAAGTGACAGAACCAGGAACCACTGGAGATCTTAAGAAGCAAGGGATCAGAGCCACCCCTCACCCACAGAACATACAGTTTAGCTTTGAAGAGCAGATTCACCTACTTCCAGTTTAGCTGAGCCCACAGAGCAATGAAGAGGTGAGAAAAGAAGCTACCCCAAAAGGTAACAGGGATGTTTTGTACAGGAGCAATACCTATCCCAAAGCCAGGTATATAGCAGAAGTCCTAATTGAACCTTTCATATCAGGGCAGGTTGCTAAACAAGAACCCCAGGGAGGGAAAGAACTCAAATCCTAGCCCGCTAAGACAAAAATATTGATGCTTTAGATTTGATTGATATAATTTTAGTCTATTCTGACATTCATTCCTAAACAAGTTGTATATTGTGGTTAATTTCTGTTGTTTTTGATCTTTTTTGATCTATAGTGCCTTTTTTACTGTCTTTCTTGGGGGCAGGGTCTTATTCTAGCGGAGGCTAACCTTGAACAAAATTCTACAAATTTCCCACATACAACTTGTTTACTTCTCCCCTTTCCTCCTTTTCCCTCTTTACATAACTACATACTTCCACAAACTCAACAACTTCTAAAATCTGTGGAAACTAACAGTACCCAACTTCCCCCTGCAGGTACCTGAGCCTCCTACTTTTTTCAAAGTTAATTCTATCCCTCACATTAATTCACATTGTACTGGTCTCATTATTGCTTCTTAAGCAAAACCCAAGTATATTTCTACCAGATTTGTTCTTTTACCCACCAGCAACTTTTGAAATCAAAGAAATATAGTCGTTAATTTAATCCTATAATATTTGCATAGCAGGAATGTCCAACAGCTTTGGTCTCTCCTGTTGTTACTCTGGAAGTAATAAAAGAGCCACACCTGGTACCTTGTGTTCTTATCCTGAAGATATAACTTCTGATTACAGATATAAGCAGATATACAGCAGATGGCTACAAAACACAAGAATTGAAATAACCCAAGATGCAAAAATCTCTACATCATAATACAAGAAACACAAAAAAAAATCATGACAATAAAATTCATCAAAAAATTATAAATCCAACAGAAATGACCTCCAGTGAGACTGACTTAGATGAAATACCAGAAAAAGAATTCAAAAGACTGATTATAAGTATTTTCAAAGAAATCAGAAAAGAAATTATAAGGAATCAAAGAAGAAAAGAAACTTCTAACAGAGAATACAGGAAAACAACTTAACAACAGAGGCCTATGTAAGATATGAGTGAGGAAAGAGAAATACTAAAGAAATACTAATCAGAAATATTAGAGATAAAAAACATAGTCAATTAGACAAATTAAAAAAAAAAAAAAAGCTCTGTAGGAACGTTCACCAAAAAGATGGATCAAGGAGAGGACAAGAATATCTGAACTGGAAGATAAGATGGCAGATCTTGACCATTCCAACAAAGAGAAAGACAAACTAATATGAAAGTATGAGTGGGAATTTCAAGACATTCAGGGAACTATGAAGAGACCAAACCTAAGAGTTTATAGAATAGAAGATGGGGAAGAATTTCACTCTAAAGTCATAGTATTTTCAACATATTTGTAGAAGAGAATTGGAAGGTCACTAGGAACTTTCAAACTGGCTCATCTTATATATCACACAAACCTGAAAATCCACAGTTCTGAATAAGGCGGCCTCTCTGAGCTCACATGAAGCTTTCAAAAGGAGCAGAAAATACAAAGCGAACAGTGTTCTGATCACTAAAAATCAGCTCAATGAAAACAACCAACAATCAATATTGAACATTAAAATTACTGTGTATTCTAAAAAGATGGAGTTCTAGTATTCAATTTCCCTTTGAATACCACATTACAAAAGAATTATTTTTTAAATTAATTCGGATACAATACAGTATGCATTTAGAATGTCAAAAAGACAAGACCAGAAAAGAACATCTCCTAGCCATATTATAATTAAACTATTAATCTCACATACAGAAAATATTGAAAGCAGTAAGAGAGAAGCATCTACTCACATATAAATAAATGTAAACCCATCAGAATAATGGCTGATTATACAACACAAACTTTAAATTTGAGAAAAGCTTGGAATGATATATTCCCAATTTTGTAAGACAACTCCCAATCCAGGATACTATATCCAGCAATGCTATGTGTTATAACTGAATGAGAAACAAGAACTTTCTATGCTGAAAATAGGGTGTCGTAGTCAGCCACACGCCGCTGGGATGAATCTCCAAAGCATGTACGATTATGGGGAGGAAAATATTTATTGAACATATCCAGGGGAAGAAGTTAAGGAAAGGCTGGCCCCCTTTCACAGAAGCAAGCAGAGAGAGAGAGACAGAGGCCCACCACCAGCACCAAGCAAGCACACCATAACACACTGTGATTCACAAAATGCAGATCTCCAAACCAGGGTTCTGGCTCTTCTTTTGCATATCTATCCTTAGTATTTTACATTCAAATTAGAAAGGGTCAGTCCCCAGAAGGCTAGGCCAAAGTGGCACATCCTCCAACCAGAAGCCTGGAGACAATAATTTTAATAAATCCTTAATTCTTTTGGGGGACATTATTCAAACTACCACATAGGGTAAAGGAATATATGCCACTAAGCCATCTCTTCAGAAAATACTTAAAGGAATCCTTCAGGTTGAAGAGTAAGAAAAGCACATATATAATAAAATAAGAAAAAAGAAAGTATATTCAAATAATAGTTTATGCAAGAGAATGACAGAATAATAGTAAGCACTAAAAGATCAAGAAGAATGGCAATTATGCATGCACATCTTTCAATAATAACTCAATATCAACAGCCTGAATGCTGCAATACAGAGATACACACTTGCAGACTGATTTAAAAGGGAAGATCCTTCTGCATGTTGTCCGTAAGATATACACCTGTTCAAAAAAGACAGATACTTCCTTAAGGTGAAAAGATGAAAAATGGTATTTAAATAAAATGGGTTTAGGAAACCAGCAGGTGTGACAATTTTAGTATCTGGGCAGGGTATGAAAAAGAAATACTGATAAAATACTAATCAGAAATATTAGAGATGAAACACATAGTATGTCCAATAAAAAATACCTCTGTAGGAAGTCTCAGCAAAAAGGATAGATTAAAGAGAGGACAGAATATCTGAGCTAGAAGATAAAGTGGTAGACCTTGACCTGGGCAGGGTAGACTTCAAACAAACAATTAGTTAGAAAAGACAAAGAAGGTCACTTCCTAATGATTAAAGACCAATCCAACAAAGGGAAACTGCAAGTTCCAACTACATGTACCCAACATGGGTGCACTCCATTTCATTAAAAACACTCATAGATGTAAGATCACCAGTAACACTCAGCACAATTGTAGTCGGTGGATCTGGAAAGGATTACTCTGTGAAGTAACCCGGACCCAGATAATCAAACACTGCATGTTTTCTCTCATATGTGAATCCTAGCTACAAATGTATAAAGCAAGACCAGATAATCTAGATTAGATAAATCCAAACAAATATTTAGATTTGTATGTGATTTTGAGTAAAAGTCAGTAGTAGAGGCCAGGAGTGGATATGAGGGGAGGGAGAGGTCTTAAAAGAAATAAATAGAGGGTGAAATTATTGGGAGTGGAGTGATTGAAGCTGGAATAGGGGAAGGAATGGAGAAAAGGTAGGGGTAAATAGGAATAATGAAAATTTAAGATGGTATGAATAAGCCGTATGGAACCTGCTTCTTTGTTAGCAATAATATATATGTCAAGATATATGTTAAAAAAAGAAAGTTTGAGAATAAGTATCCTATGGACATGGATAATGGTGTGTCCAGAAGCCATATATTGTTATTTGAAAATTTTCAGTGCCAGGAGTCTAATACCTTCCAGCGAGTCATAGATCAGTGATGTCCTTGAAACCCCCAAAACATTACAAGCCATTGCCAAGGCTCTTGGTTGCCCACCAGAAAAGTTGGTAAGACCCTATTGGTAAAGACACCACATGTTTGGACTGCAGGGCAATGGCAAATCAAGGTGGAAACCTCCTCCCTGTTGACTAGTTGTCGGAACTCTGGATAGAGATAGTAACTATGCAGACTTTTGGAAGACAGGAAATATCAGTCATACTAAACAGCACTGGACCCTGCAAACCTTTCAGCTGGCCAGCCAGGCCAAATGTGCCAACTAGTGCAATAGTGGCATGTCTGCAATGGGGGAAACCTACTGCTCACTGATTGGACTGGAGACCTGCTCCATGGAGCATACTATATGTGTAGTACTGAAGACATAGTCAAAACCCTGTGGCTGGGGTGGTCAAAAATCTTATTGAAATAAAAACTGCGGGGAATTCGGGATAACAACACATTGTTTGTCCACTAAATAATGTAACTCATTATGGACAATAAATATATATTTAAAAAAAACTGCTGTTGTCTGGCTACATGTATACGTTGCGAGTACCACATTGCTCTCCAAGCATTGTTTTAATGTTTGTGTTTAGGTTTATCCACATATATTCATGGTACTCTCACTTTTGGTTAGAGAAGCTTAACCTTCCAGATGGAGTTGACCGGAGTGACTCAAAAGTCACCATAGTCCTGAGAGGAAGTGACAGTGGAGTGGTCACTAAATTAGACCTGTCTATTACACAACTCCAAGGCTCAGGGTCCATGTTGGAAGAAATGGAAGAAAGAATGTAAGAGCCAAAGGAAGGGGAGGAGTGCTTATAATGCTGTCTTCCAAACACAAAATGACCTTGATATTCATGACCTCACAGTGTCTAACACTACCAACACAAGACCTTCATTATAGGAGGAAAAATGATGGCCTCAAAATAGAAGAGAGAGAGAAATTGGAAAGAAGAAGGGATTCATTGGAGGGTGAATTTGGGAGGAGTAGGATAGGAGTGGGATTTGGCAATTATTACAGTTTATTGTCTGTGCATATGGAAGTTGTCAATAACGTTTATATATATACATATATATATGTGTGTGTATGTATATATATATTTAAATACATATATATAAGATGGTGAGGGATTGAGAAAGACGCCTGCCATCAGCCTTGGTCTCCACTTGAAAGCACATAATATGCATTCACACTTCACTCACAATCACACTCAAAGGCATCTGAGAACACCACACATACCCCAAACATGTAATTGTCATGTTTATTGTAATGAACCCTTTGCTTTTGGTTTGTTAACCAGAACAAACTCACCCTGGTCTAACATGAGTTATTACACTTGACCCCAGGGCTAATTGATCACAAATACTTAACCTGCAAACAGCACACAACCCAAGAAGAAAGAAAAACAGAAAGAAAAAGTGAAGTTAGAAGAACATCCCCATATTTCATTCACATTTTTATTTTGCATGTGTGTGTATGGGTGTGTGTGGTATGTGCATACAAGTGTTCATGCCATTTGTATGGTGACATATTTGTCTTCCTTTGTGTGTGTGGAAGTCAGCATTCAATGTGTATCTTCTTCAATTGCTTTCGACTTCATTCTTTGAGATAGTGTGTTGCTTAGCTTCAAGCTCACTGATTTGGCTAGACTTGCTGACCAGTAAATGTCAGGCATTCCTGTCTCCACTTCCCAAGTTCTGAGATTCCAGGCACACACCACCCTACTTGGCATTTTTACATGGAGGCTGGGATCCAACCTCAGGTTTTCATACTTACACACAAGTGCTTTACCCATTGAGACATATCCACAGTCCCCATCTAAACATTTAGATGTTTTTAAATATTTACCCAGGAATAAGTTTATTATCAACTGTATTATTCTCCTCATATGCTACTAGCATCCAGAACTCATCTGAAAATACACAAGAGGAAAGTATGTAACCGTTTGGAAGACTTAGACATTCAACCTAAGTTACACATACGTAAGAAAATGTTAGGGACCGTCATGACAAATGAATTGGACCACTAAACCAATGGTGTGGATTCTTCACCAAACGTATTCAAGTGATAAGTGAATATCTCGATCATCAGAGGTTATGTGGCTGAAAAAAAAAATACCTGCATGGTTTTTCATTTTTTAGATTACATGTGCAAAAATTCCATAGCTTAAAAAAAAAGGCCAAGTCAACAATATGGGGTTTTCACCTTGAAAAGTGAATTAGCTCATCTGCTTCCTACCATCTGTATATCATGTTTGTAAAGTTCCTAACATCTGCCTACAGTAGAGGATACTTACTAATTAAGGAAAGCTTTCACTTTACTTTGTTAATTTATCTTCTTTTACAAAATATGGCATTCTGTTCATAGGAACCATCTCTTTATTATTATTATCATTATTTCTTGCACTTATTAGTGTGAGTATCGTGGACTTGTGCCACAGTGTGCATGTTGAAATCAAAGGAAATCTTTTGGCTCAGTCCTCATCTGCCCACCTTATTTGAAGCAGGTTTTCTCATTCTGCATTCTTGTTTTGCTGTTTGCTGCACTCCCCAGTAGATTCTAGGAAATTCTCCTGTCTCTTCTGCCTCCTACTTAGCTGGTAGCATAACTTGCTGAAGTTTCAGATGCCCACCATGACTTCCATCTTTTCACAGAGGTTTGAGTATTAAATTCAGGTACTTCAGCTTGAGTCAAGGACTTTATCTGTTGAGCCATTTCCGTAACTGTTAGCATGAAATTCAAAATTACTATTTGTCCCAAATGTGGAAATTTGAAAAGATGTTGAATAAATAAATGAAACGTACTTGTAACCTCGCTACCCGGGTGATTATTTTCAGTATTTTCATGTAATTTTCCCCAGTTATATGAAAAAACTTAGGAAGTGTTAACCATATGATATTGATGATAAATGATAATTGAATCATTTGTGATGGAATAATTTGTGACTATTAAAAGTAAACACTTTGTTTACTGTGTGAATCTCAAGAAATAAATCAATAGATGAAAAATGTTTTTATTGAAATACGACGAACGTGTGGAAAGAAACACAAATCACAGGTGTACAGCCTGACGCGTATTTGTGAGATAATCAGACTTGTATGCCTAGCATCCAGATTTAGAAGCAAAACATCAGCAGTGTCCCCCCTCCCCCTACCCAGACATCCAGCAGCAACAGTTTACTTTGGCTTGGTTCTGATCTCTCTGTGAATGCATAAATGGAATGCATAAATAGGATGTGTGTTCTTTGCGATCTAACATTATTCCATCAACATTATGACATATCTGTAGGTTTTTAATGTATATTTTGATAATCTACTATTTTAAATATTTGTTTTATGAATTATATATATTCCTGCTTTTGAATTATGTATGAAATATATATATATATATATATATATATATATATATATATATATATATATATTTCTGTTTTTTTTGAGCTCAGGCTGACCTGAAATTCACTATATAGTCTCATGGTGGCCTCAATCTCTTAGTGAACCTCAAATCCTTGAACACACAGAGATCCTCCTTCCTCTGTCTCTCAAGTGCTGGGATTGAAGATGTGCATCATCATGCCCATATATATATATACATATATATATGTATATATATATATATATATATATATATATGCAGAAACTCTGTATGTACAGCATTTTGTTGGAATCCCTTCTTTTTCCTCCCCCCTGCTTCTATTCCACTAAGTAGTCTCCTCAATGGGATTACAAGATGGTTCCATAGGATTGAGGGCTATGAGTTGTTCAAGCAGCAGACCGTTTTTTTTTTTTTTAGGGGGTCATGCCTCTAAAATTCTTGAGCTGACACACTAAAATTCTTGAGCTGGTAACTTTGTGATTTTTAATCTTTTACTTTGCTTTGAACTTTGATTCTTTGAATTATAATGGAAAAAATTAAGTCCCTGTTGAAAGCTGACTGGAGCTGAGAGTGATAAGGACCATACCCTGCAATCATGTTTTAGGCTGAGAGGATTGCAGATGTTTTGTGAGAGGCCATGGGGACCAACTGCTCAGATGAGGCACTCACTTCTGATAAGTAACTGATTAGCGGTGAAGGTATTCCTACTGTTGTCTTCATTAGGCTTTGATACACATTGTTTTTACTTTGTGTAGACTGGGGAACATTTGCCAGAAAAAAAAGGTAGCAATTAACATTTGCCAGCTCTGTTATACCTCATTTCCTATCATAGCCAGGATTTTTTTAATTTTAATTGAGATCTTTAATAAATAGACAAATTGAAAATTGCTCCTATTTCCATTGGCTTGTACTCTTATGTCTGCTCTGCCCCACCCCCATTCCTCTGAGGGTTCTCCTCAGTGGGGTTATTGTCTTGTGAAATGTATCCTGAGCCTTGGGGTGGTGTAGGGGAAGGTGTTGTGCTGTCAGAAGCCTCTCTAATGATCAGATTTTTAAAATTGATATCTTTATTATCCATAATGAGATATACTGTATGAGCAAATCTCATGATGATACCCCATTTCCCTTTTCCCTGTCCCCAGTCCACCACAGTGTTATAAAGGATTTTTTTTTTTTTGGTGCAAAGGTGAATGTGTCCTTAGCATTATGAAATCATGGTGAAGATTGTGCTGATTCAACATTTGCTTTACATTGGTAAAACTTAGATCTAGCTATTTGGCACTCAGAATCTTTTTTTCCAGATTCACTCTCATTCTATTAGGCTTGGAAGTATACTCTCTTAGCAAGTATTCCTGGCACAGGGGCAAGCTGCCTCCAGGAAGATGTTCCTGTGTGTCTTACGAGGGTGTCAGGATTCTAACCTTGAACTTGGGCTGCATTTGGCCAGATTTCAGGCAACACCAAATGCACAAGAAATTACCAGAAGATTATATTGTAGAAAGAGGGAATTTCAGAATTCTAATTGAGCAGGAAGAGAAGAATACAAGTTTTCTCTAACATATTCTTTCTCAAGATATTGGTCTCAAAGTGTTAGTCTACTGTTTCTGTAAAGATTCAGAAAGGAATCAAGTCTCTCTTTTAAGGACCTCTGTGGTGGATAAACCCAAGCCGTACTCTCTGCCATGTCCTTCCTACTGTTAGAGATAGCAATTTGAATCAGTCCTAAGTAATATACCTTTGTGAAAAGAGAAATATAGTCAAGATATAGCTAGTACTATACCCCTATAATTGCTTTTATTTATTTCTTTAATTACCCTTTTGAACCAGGGTTTCTCACTATATAACCAGACTGATCTTGAACTCACTATGTAGATCAGGTTGGCATTGGATTTATTATGCTTCTGCCTGAGATTTGCAAGCACAGGAATACCTCACCATGTCCAATGCCTTCCTTTCTTCTTGGGATGTGTTACAGTATAGGTGTCCATTGTTTTGCTTCATTTTTATTTTATTTAAATGAAAAGGCAGTCAGTTTTCTGTTGGTGACATTGAATTTGCCTGTCAGTGCATTTACTTATTGATGAAACGATTATTTGATAGAGTATCTACTAGTTGGGTATTTGTTACCAGAGCTGAGTCAAATACTTTTAAGTGTCTGCTGAAGAATTGCCACTAGATGGCAGTGCCTGCGTTGATGGGAAAAAGTTGCCATCATTGTTGATATAATACAGATGTTTTAGCCTAAGATTCTAAACTATATTTTGAATTAATAAACCAAAATTTTGTTGGAAAATAAATAAATAAAACTGCTCCATAATGACTATATGAAAAGTTCATATATGAAAGATGAACTCACTAGTCATGTTAATATGAAAAAAAGATCTATTGATTCATAAGGATTTTTAAAGCGAACATCAGGGTTATTGAAATTAATATGTAAATTACTGCAAAAGTATTATATACAAAAGGCAATATGACTTAAATTTCAATGGATCCCGTTCATTTGTACGTCTATGGACAAGTTTTGTTGCTGCTGTTTATTTATTTACGTATTTTTGGTTTGTTTTTTGAGACAGGGTCTCATGCAGCCTAGGCTGGCCTTCAATTAGATATGTAGCCAGGAATGACCTTGAACTCCTGATTCCCTTCCTCCACTACTTTCCAAGTGCTGGAATTACAAGTCTGTGTTACCACACCAAACAGGTTTTTAACAAAGACAATGAAGATCGCACAAAAGTAGGCCTAGAGAAAATACAAAGTATAGGATTTTTTTTTTGCTATATTTTTTTAACCTGCTATTGGTTAACTATCATAACCACCAACCAGAAATATCAAGATTTTAAAAACCAAGAAGGTACTTGTAAAAACTCAAGGAACTCTGACCTTAAAAACTCTTGATGCAGAAGGCACTCTAGTAACTTTGTTTCAAAGTCATTAAGGTCATCACTCTATAGTACTAAAGACATATTTTTATTATATGCAAGAAAATCTTATTTTAAGCATTTTCATTTTTCTTCCCTTGTAACTAAAATAAAGAGTATTAGTATGGTTCTTTACAAATATTGTTTATTTCAATGAAGCTGGTATAGACAATGTCCATTGAAAAGCCATGTCCTGGGCCAAAAAGTACAAATAAAATTAAAAATAACAGCGTTCTGTTGTATATACTTCAGCATGAATAACTTTATTAACTGCTAATGGACTGACAAGGTTGTTTTCATCTTAAAATGCTTACTGGAAGTTACTCATTATTCTCACCGTGCCTGTCACCTTGACTCCAAACCCCATACTCTTCTTTTGGTTCAGACCTTCAGATTTTAAAAGTAGCTACAAGGTGAGGAAAGGTCAATTTTCCACAGTTCATCTCTGGAAAACTCTCATCTTGATACAGGTTGCTGATAATTAATAATTGTAAGCAACACGGGGAGAGAGTTTTGGAATCCTCCCTTCCCCCTCCTCCTATTCCGAGTTCTTGTCCTTTAATGCCAAAGAATTGTACACAGGGACAGAATTAAAATTTAATTACACATTTATTCTAATTTAGTAGATTAGGAAAAGGGGAGTTGGATGGGGAAATTTCCCAGTCATCATGTGGGAAGTTACAGAGTTCTCCTGCCACCAGTGTGGGGAAAACACGTGTCAGAGAGTTCACAGAGCTTATATTATTTAGTTAGATAAACAGCCCAAGAAAAGATAACAGAGAGCTCTCTTTATGAGAGAGGTTCATGAGAGAAAAGGTCTGGAGCCTGCCCCCCTACCCCAGCCATCAGCTGGAGTAGGGGTACAGGGCTTACCTCACTGAGGCCTGGGTCAGCAGTCCTTCTACTCCATTGCCATGTTGGGGAAGAGAGGCCTACTTCCTCTAGGGAAGAGAATTTAAGTTCTTCCCAGGTGAGCCAGAGAGAGACAGCTGATTGGCTTATATTTGACCAATCAGTTTTAGCACCTAGGTTGTAGCTATAACTAGACACCTCCCATTCAAGGGAAGGGGCTGGAAGGGGAGGGGTGGTCCCTGCAGACACCTGACCGTCACAATCTCTCATTGAAAATCATAGCTCAGCAGTAAAGCAATCACATCCTAAGTCGTTAGGCCAATTGGAAGTTCAGTAGGAACTTTCAAACTGGTCCATCTTATTTGTTTATTACAAAATGCACAGTCCTGAATAAAGTGACCTCTCTGAGCTCACATGAAGCTTTGAAAAAGAAAAGGCAACACAAACGGAGCTGCGGTCTGATCACTGGAAATCAGCTCAATGAAAACAACCAATAATGAATATTGATCATTAAAATTACTGTATATTCTAAAGAGATGGAGCGCCAGTATTTAATTTCCTTTTGAACACCAAATTACAAAAGAACTATTTTTAAAAAATAAAATGAAAGGACTAAGGGGAAATAAAAAATAAAAAGAAGATCTAAACCCTTGAATGACACCCTGTTTCTTCCTGATAAACTTCAAACACGTCTTCCTCCTCCATTCCCAGTTCTTTTGGATTGTGTTTATCAGCAATTCTCTGACCTTCAAAGAGAACCCTGAGTGAATTCATTGGAACTCCCTGTCTTTGACAGTAGATTCTTTGAGTTTCTTGAGTTGTGTTGTCATTTTCTCTTTGAAGTGAATTTCACTCCTATCCTGTCCAGTAACTTTTGATGCATTCTCCTTCCTTCTTATCCCCCAAGTGCTCTGTTAAAGGTGTTGCCTCCTGGTCAGACATGGCAGCTGCTAGAGCCTCAGGAGCTAGAACCTTGTTGTGGGGTTTACAAATACGTCTCTCTCGTATTTCCAGCACAACACTGGAATTCCAAAATATAGTTTTTGTTTGTTTGCTTTTCTTCCATTTCAAAGCTGTCATGTGATAGTTTGTACTCAGACCTTCATTCTGTAACCAAAAGAGGAGACGCCAACCATTTCTGAAAGAGCAGTATTGGATGAAGCAGAGTATGTCTTAAATGACTGAAAACTATATTATTATTATTATTATTATTATTATTATTATTATTCGTCTATTGTTCTGCTGTTTCATTTTGGGAAAAGTACTATTTTTTTCTTTTTTTGTGTGTGTGTGTGTATATCTGTGTGGTGGTTTGAATTAGGTTTCCTCCATAAACTCAAAGTTCTGAATATGAGGTCCTCAGCTGGTGGCAATGGGAACTGGAGCATTGCTGGAGGAGATATATGATTGGGGGTGGATTTATGGGTGTTATGACCAGCTTCCCCATGCCAGTGTTTGACACACTCTCCTGCTGCTGTTGTCCACCAAAAGATTCTGTTCATGCCATTATTTCTCTTGCCATCATAAAGTTTCCCATAGAGTCTATAAACAAAACTAAACCCTTTCCTCCCATCAGCTGTTTTAGTTGGTGTTGGACCAGTAATGAGGAGGTATCTGACACATTCTGTGAGCTATGTTTGTACATGGGTGTACATTTATATGTGGATATATGTTGTGTGTGGAGGCCAGAATTCAAGGTGGGGTGTCTTCCTTCTCTACCTTATTCTTTGTGACAAGATCTCTCACTGAAACTAGAGCTCACCAGCTTGGCAATACTAGTTAGTGAACACCTGGGCTTTTCTATAATGGCTTCCCCACTGCTAGGAATCCAGGCATACACCACCATACCCGGGATTCTGTGTGGAAACTGGGATTTGAACTCATGTCCTCATACTGTGTAACATACACTTTGCACCCTGAGCCATCTTCCCATACTTTATTCTCAATTTAAGAGCAACAGAATGAAAATGGGGACATGTTCCATACACTTTTGGAGCACAGATTTGTTGTTTTGCTTCGTAGCCTGAAGAGTTTTGTATTCATGACCTTGAAGATAGTCCCCTTATGGCTAATGAATCTGAGTTCTTGTTTACAGTGAATACAGTGAGAATAGAAGGTGCCAGTATGATGCTTTAAAGAGGAGAGACCAAGAAGAAGTCCTAGAACAGGGAAAACTGACACTACATGCTTTCAGAAAGGGCTGCTAAAGTATATCAGTATGAAGCCATGTGTGATGTTACCCCTGTAATCCCAGCACTTGGAGGTGGAAGCAGGAGGATTTGGAATTCAATACTATCCTTGGCTATGTAATCGGTATGCAAGACCAGCCTGGGATACATGAATTGTTGCTTTATACCAAACAAAACAAGCAGAGCAGATGGGATGGCTGTAAGGACTAATTTGGAGAAATTACTGAGTGAACTTAAGAAGAGCGATCAGCTTTATTGATAAACATAGAGGTACTGAAGTTTGTGACCCCCATGTAAGATGTAGGAAAATCTAGATTGCACAGTTATTTATGGAGATTTTTTATTTTGTAATTAACCAAAGAAAATGAGCACTAGTTAGAAATTTTGCTTTCTTGACTCCAAGTTACTTAGTACATGATTTTCATGGTACTTATATTTAAAATTTGTTTTACACATTTCAGAAATTTATTCAACAACGGAATTTCTTCCGGATATAAAATTATTTATGTGTTGACTTTAATCCAGAGATAATTGAGTTACCTTCACATGTAGGCTACCCAAAGGGACACTAAGGCATCATAGGTAGCAAGAGGGGAAAGTGTGAACTTTAGCTGAGACTTATCATGTTGGCATTTAAATACAACCTTAGAACTGAAGAGAGAAGTTCTATTACTAAATACTCATTGAGATGGCTAATGAACAAGATAATCAGGTCTTGCAAAATGGTCAGACATTATAAATGTTCTTTTATTTTAAGTTTTATTTTATGTGATACTCACCAGCCAATTCACACTCTTTGTAGGACCACACTCAAAGCTTTCTTCCCTTTCAGGAACATTCTGTGGGACCATCCTCACTCTTCCCTCCTTCTCAAACTTTCATTTTTGCTTTGAGACCCCTTATATGCTCTGCTTTCACTGTATATTTGATTTGGTAGTTAATTTATGGATCAATGTTGAGGTATTTTATAATGCCAGGACTTAATCCCAATAAAAGGATCTATAGAACATTTGTCTGAAGTTGGACTAGTATACAAGTTAAAACAATAAAATCCAGCTTGTTCTCCTAAAATCAAGAGACGATGTACCTCTAGGCATAATTCATCTGATAGCCAACTCTATATTATTACAGCTGTGTACAAGTCACAAAATGACCCATTCAGGTTCATTTCATAAACTGTAAAGAGTGTTTATAAAACTGAGATGTTTTTCCACTCCCTTGGGACAAGCGAGGCTGAAGGAGTCATTCTTTAGGCCCCTAAGAAGTGTGTGATATAAAGGTGTCCTGTATGTATGAGAGATGGAAAATATAATTGCACAATTTATTTCTGATGGAAACGAATACATATCAAAGAAACCATCTTAGAATTTAAACAAAAAGCAATTGAAAATTTATCAAAAATTGAAGAAATCCAATAATGTCTTCTTGTAATAGGGCTTTAAATTATACGTAGGATTTAGACCATCAGCTGTGTCAGCAGAGAGCCTGGCATGGTAGCACACACCTTTAATCACAGCACTCAAGAAGCTGAGGTAGGTGAATCACCAAGAGTTCAAGGCCAGCCTGGAACTACAAAGTGAATTCCCAGTCAGCCGGGGCTAAAGTGAGACTCTACTTTGAAAATACATAAACAGAATGTCAGCAAATCTTTGTCTGGAATTCTTAATATTATTGAAAGGAGAACCCAGCACTGTGTGGACAAGTGCATGGAAAGATGTCAGATCAATTTGAACATCCTCCCGAAAGATAAAATAAGCTGGGGACTGCAATGTTATTATCATGTCATCATGAGCAAACCATTCAGAATATGTATGAGAACTCAATGTTGGTACTATTATTGGTTTGGATACAAAGCCATATGCTGATAGTTAAGTCCTGATGCAGAAATGTTTGAAGAGAGGGCTTTGAGAGAGGTGACTGGATCACAAGTCCTCTGATGAGATTTAGAGTCAACTAGGAGACAAACCTCTGGGAATGACTGAGAGAGCTTTCACAGAGTGGTTCAGTTGAGATGGAAAGACCCAATCTGAATGTGGGTAGCATCATTTCAGACTAAGGTCCTGTGGGACTGAATAAAAAAGAGAAAGAAACACCAAGATGCATCTCTTGATACTACCTAACTGCATATGGAATGTGAGCAGCTACCTCAAACTCTTGCCAACATGCCTTGTCCTCAAATTGTGAGCCACAAGAAACCCCTGGTTCCTTAAGTTGCTTTTCTCAGGTATTTTGTCATGAAAATGAGAGAAGTACCTAATAGGCTCATCAACAGATTAGCAAAATGGGCTATTGGAATATAGATCCTGGCTGGTTAAAGTATGTTCCTGGGCAGTGTGTCTTCAAACAATATTCTGGGACCTTTATTCCTTTCTCTCTACCTCTGCCTCTTCTTCCCGAGGTGGACAGCCTCCCTCACTGCACACCATGATCCCTGATGTTCTAACTCACTTCAGGTCCTGTAATGGTTTATATTGTCAAGTTGGCAGGTCCTAGGATTGCTGGTGAGGTATTATCTCAATATGATTAGCTTCCAGGCATGCCTGTGAACTCTATAAAGCTGACTGAGGAGCACCATTCCATCACTCTTTTCTGCTTCCTGTTTGTTGGGCTGAAGGCGGACCAGCTCCTGGAGCCATTCTTTCCCCAACAAGATGGCCTTCCACTCATAAATGTAAGCCAAAAACAAACCCGTTCCTTCCTTAAACTGCTCCTGGTCAGCTATTTTGCCCTGGCAATAACAAAGTAAGTAATATCAGTAACAAGAAGATCATGGACTAAGCCCCCAAATCTGGACACCAAAATAAACCTGCAGTGGTTTGATTCAGGAGTCACTTAAAGTTAATGTGTTCTGGAGGCTTGATGGCCATCTGGTGGCAGTTCTGGAATTGGGACCTTGTTGGAGGTGTTCTGTGGGGCAGGCTTATGGGGGACATACCAGGCTTCTCTTTGTCAGTTTTTTGGCACACCTCCCTGATGCTCTTTGTGGTGCTGTGGCTGAGTTGATGTCCACCCTCTGCTCACGTCATCATTTTCCCTTAAGTCTGTAAATCAAAATAAACCCATTCCTTCTACAAGCTGCTTTTGATTGGGTTCTTTGTGCAGCAATAAGAACGCTAACTACACACACACACACAAAAAAAAAAAAACCTGCCCTCCTTTTAGTCTCAAGTATTTTGTTATAGTGACAGAAAGCTGACTAAAATAAGTATAGTAGATGCTGCATCTGAGAAAAGTCATTCTGGCCATGGTATACTTCTGCTAGATGAAAAAAAACCAATAAAAACAAAAAACATGAGTGCGTGGGAAATGTTTCTTCGGCATACCACCCCACCGGAAATAGAATTTACCACAGAGACATTTTTTTTCTTTCTAAATTGAAATGAATTTTAAATGACTATCTCCATTTGAAACAGATATATTTTATCTTCAAGTTTCAGACTTTTTCATGTTGATTTGCAGCACCCTTCCTTCCTGGCTGTTTTAGGACATATGATCTTGGCTTTGTTTCTTTGTAGCATTGTGTGTGTTTAAAACAATTAGAAAAACCAATAAATCACACTCTCTTGGACTTGGACCAAATGCTTAGAAAGAGTGAGTTCAGGGCAATTAGAGAAATGGAATGAGATTTCTAGAAATAGCAGTTCTTTGTATACTATCTACTAAATAATAAAGTGCTGTGTCACTGTCTTCCAACATAATGATAGTCATTATATGTTCTCTTTGGAAACTTTGATTGACAACTTCCATTAATACAGATAACATACTATTATCATAATCAGTTCCCTCCATCCTCTTTTTTTCTCCCATCCAAACCCCATTCCACTGAATTCCTTCTTTCCAATAAGTCTCTCTTCCATTTTGATGTCATCATTTTCCCCTCCTATTATGCAGGCCTTTCGTAGGTAGTGTCAGCCACTGTGAGGTCATGATATCAAGGCCACTTTGTGTCCAGAAGACAACATTGTAAGCAGTCATCAGTTTCATTTGGCTCTTACATTCTTTCTGCTGCCTTTTCCACAGTGGTCTCTGAGTCCTGGGAAGTGTGATGGAGATATCTCACATAGTGTGAGAACACTCTGATGTCCCTTCTTCTCAGGACTTTGGTGAGTTTTGCATCACCCCAATGATTACTGCCAACTGAAAGAGAAGCTTCTCTAACTAAAATTGCAATAATACAAGAATATAAACATAAGTGTTGAGATGACAGTTTGGTAGGCATAATTTATCCATTTAACCAGACAACAGTAACAGTAGTAGTTTCCCCTCTAGGACTTATGACCCCCCCCCCCCCAACCCAGCCACATGGTTTTTGACTATGTCTTTAGTACCAGACATAGATTTCCTCCCATGGAGCAGGCCTCAAGTCCAATCTCAGAGCAGTTGGTGTCCCTCATAATGACATCCCAGCATTACAGTATTTGGCCTGGATGTCCAGCTGTAAGCACAGAGAGCACAGTGCTGGCTAACACCATTGGTGATTTTCCTCCCTCAGTGACCTTGGGCGGTCTCTGCCTATGCAGCTAGTTAGCAGGGAATGAGGCTTCCTGCTCAGCTCCAGCTGGATTGTTCAGTGAACTGCATACTATGCCTGTGGAATCTTTAGAGTTGAGGGTCTTATCATGATCCTCCTGCCTCCACCTCATCAGCAATATCCTACTGGTGTGTGCCACCACAACCCACTTAATTTTTTTTTTTTTATTTCAAGATAAGGTATCACTCTAGCCCAGGCTGGGGCTGGCCTTGAACTCAAAGTGATCCTCTTACTTCTGCGTCCCAGGTGCTTTGTAAAGGCATGTGCTATTCCACATGGCTATTTAAAAAATGTGGGTTTTCATATGGATTGCTCATAAATCTTAAATTTTGATTAATCCTCCTTTAACTCCTCCTCATCTACGTCCCCTCCCCCACCCCAGTATTCTGCCCCTCTACTTACATATTTACAATACCATCCCTTGAAGCCCTCCCCAATTTTCCCACCCATATAGCCACTTTTTAGCTTCCTGGCCTCTATTACTGACTTGTTCTCCATATGCCATACATCTAAACATTTGAAACTATGCTCCACAGATGAGAGAGAGCAGGCAACATTTAGCTTTCTGAGTCTTGGTTATCTTACGTCAACATTAGTTTATTTTCTTGTAAGGCTTCACATCTTCCTAGACTTCTCAAAATAAAAAAATAATTGGCTATTAAGGTATTAATTTACTTAGAACAAAATAAATAAGATATACTATGCTAACTCCAAGAATTTTTTTTTTCTTAAAATGTCATAATTAAGTATTTTCTGTTTCTAAGCTGATGGGAAGATTATCATTCAGTAAACATAGCAGTAAAAGTTTTACAATGATTTGGTATGTCAAAAACTACAGAAATATAATTGTAACTAATGCTTTCTCACTATTGAAGAGCCTTCAAATGCTTTCATTATTTGTTATCACATATCCATAAAGTAGAGTTAGATAATTATAGTTTACAATGGGTCAGGGAATACATAAAGCAGTTGTATCCTCTTACTGAACTTACGGATGCTGCTAAACATTTTTAAGTGGTCATAAATTCAAAGCCAGATCTTCTAGCAATATCCCATTTTTTGAGATAAACCTCTTCCATGTTGCTATAAGCCATTAAAGTATCATAAACTGGCCAGAGTTTATGGATGAAATATATTACGAGAAGATAATTCCATAATATCAATGTTTAAATATAAAGGTTGCTTCTCACTCCTTCTTTATGCCTCAGTGTCTCAGCTGGATAGCTTTGATTTGCAGTTTTCAAAACACAGGGATTGAGGAGGAGAGATGCTATTTCTTTTGATCTGTGTTCTCAAAGGAAATCCCTAGGCATGGTGGAAGCGCGGGAAGACAACACAGAGACTGACCACCTTGTTCTACTTCCAAACATTTCATTGTTTCAAGTAACAAAGTTTTTTTTAGGAAAATAACCTCTTCCCATGTGCTAAGGCCCATATGGAGATGCAGATATGTTGGTGAGTGTACCACAACCACGAGCACAACAGGTCAAGCACATATGTGTTCACAGACACAGAGAACATTTGAACAGTGTGAGTATAAGCTGGGAAGAAAGAGTATGTCCATAAATGGCAAAACATTGGTGTCATCTATGCCAAACGTTAGAGATGTCTAATGAGATATAAATAGAAATTGTCAACTGCAAAATAAAGCACGTAAATCTCACTTTTCAAAACATTTCAAACTGCATCTTATATAAATAAGAAATTAAATAGCTGATTGGTAACAAACAAATATTTAAAGGAGAACAAGAGATACAAAATTTCTAGAATAGAAACAACATAACACTCAGAATGAAATGTTCTGTATGAAATAATTTTAAAATAAAAATGAACAAGTAACTACCTTTTAAATTGAAAAAAATATGTAAAATAAATCCATAGAAAGAAGAAAATTTGGGCTATGGATATGGCTCAGTGGTTAAAGGTGCTTGTTGCAAAACCATGCTTCTTTCCACAGAAACCACATCAGCCGGATGCACAAAGTACTTCATGCATCTAGTTTGTTGCAATGGCAAGAGGCACTGGTGCACCAGTTTCTCTCTCTCCTTCTGCCTATCTATCTTGCTGTCTACCTCTTTCTCTCTCAAATAATTAAAATAAAATATGTTTTTAAAAAGAAGAAAATTATGAGGAAAAATGTAAAATTACATAAACACAAAATCAAATGACCTCAGTAGAAACGATAATTTCTTAAGCTAAAAAATGAATTTTGAGAAAGTATGTTCCAGGAAAGTAATTAGAAAATATTAAGAATTAAAGCATAAACGTAAATAGACATTGCAAATACATAAGAACACAAAGCTATTAATAACCAATTATAGTGCTTTGATTCTTCTCAGGTCATGTGCTAAAAATGAATTTCATTGATAATCAATTACTAGTCAATAAATATCATACAATTTATGCAGATAAATTCTACATGTTAACACTAAAATATTATGATTATAATATTCTGTTTTAAAAAATATTTTTCAGTGCTTGGCCCATTTTTTATTCTCCCCAAAATATTATTTAAAAAAAGTATTTCCATTTAATTCATTCTCAGGTTATTGTAGTCTTTATCCTAAGCAAACAAGAACATTAAATTAGGTCAAAGTGACTTAAAGTTTATTGTCTATAACATATTCATCTATCTTGAAACTTCAAAAGAACCAACTGACAAAACATTAGAGCTACAGAATAGTGTTGTACATGATCTATGTATGAAACTAACAGTTTTGAATTCTTGTGCAACAACTAATCAAAAAATGAGGCAAGGTGAAATCGTTCTATTTACTGAGGCTACAAAAAAAATCACAAAGAATCTTGGAACTAACTTAAGAAAAACACATTGCACCTTTAATCCTTATGAAAAATTCTAAGCTTACTGGAGGAACTAGAATATCTTAATAAATGGAAGGAAAGGAATGATTGCTTGATATTCAGTATTATGCTAGCACTAACACTGCAAATCAGCAGGGAGATAAATTATTCAACAAATCTTTCTAGGATTTTAAATATATTATTTTTAAAAAGATTGACGCTATTTGGAACCATAAATTCCATAGGGACTAAAAGCATACACCTAAAAGGAGAGTGAATTCAAACTATTCAAAGGTACAAAACGTTATATATCTGTTTAGTGAAAGTCATAGAAAGCAAAAATCATAAACAATGAGAAATATCCTTTGTGCACTATGAGGTTCCTTAGTTGTATTCATATTTTTAGACATTTATGTGAAATATTCACTAGCATGCTATTTCACCTCAATTCATTAATGCCAGGAGTAAACAGAACTGTTTTTATAAATAAAGTTTTATTAGATCATAACCATCTCATACTTTTGTCCCAAGTACTAAAATATTATATATATATGCTATAATACTAACAATATATATAGGAAAACCCCAATAGTGCCTCATTTGTGACACTGTCTCCTTTTACTCAGACTTTCTTCCATCACAATTTGCTTCTAAGTCATGAGTCACTGGATTAGCTGTGGATATTGACTTTTGATCCCTCTAATATGGGGAATATAGTTAAATTAGCATATATTCAATTAATGTGTGTTTGTTCACTGGATCAAAACAGTATGGAACTTATAGAGCCAGAGCTAGCTTGGGTAAATTTCTTTGAGTATCAGACAAAAAATATATAGAGTATCTGGTTGTCACTAAAATCTGGTCAAGATAATTTTCTCCCACTGGAAATATGCTTATCAATACAGAACATAACTAGAAACACATATTTGGACACAAGGAAATAATAAAAACATGATAATTTTTGTATCTGATGAGCTCAGGTTAATAACTGATTTCTCTGTGAAGGAGTCTATATTTTCACATCATTTTCAACAACAAAATACAAATTTTATCCAATCAAGCTATAAAGATGAAAAAAATTATCTTCCTGGCTTTTCCATGTAATATGTTACAATATACTTGTTATATATATGGGCTTGATATATAATACTTGATAAAGCCTATGGGCTTGTAATGCTTGTTATTTATTTATTTTATACTTGAGGTTTGCTGTGATTTCTGTTTTTCTTTATTTCTAGCTTTTGCAGTGTTGAGTATCAACCTGCAAGTCTTTGCAAATGCCAGACAAGTGCTTTACCATAGATTTTCCTTCCCTGCCCATGATTTTTGGGGATAATATATAGCAATGAGTTATAGGCTGGTTTGGAACTCACCAGAAGCTTAAACTGGCTTCAAACTCTTCTCTTGCCTTGCTGTACTGAGTGCTAGGATTATAGTTGTGTGCCACCAAACAGGCTTGCTGTGAATTATTTTTTCTTCAAAGGTTTATTTTCCTATCTAAAACATTTTGTAATTACATTTTCCATAAAGAGTGTCTTGAAGTTAGATCACTTTTATGACCAATAAATCCTGTATCTAGTTATGTATGAAAAAAAAATTCTATAAAAGAAGTTTAGGGCTGCAAATGGAGCTCATTGCTGTAAGTGAATAAATAACCAACCAGAAGCAGCTTAGGGAAGGAAAAGATTTATTTCAGAACATAGTCTTTAGGAGAAGTCTTTGATGGCAGGGAATGCATGGCCAGGTTTATAGCTGGTGTCATATCCTCACATTAGCAGAAAAAAAGTAGTGAGCGGGAGAAGAGCAAGTAGGGCTGGGCTACTATACATCAAGGCCAGCCTGCAGTGATATTAACATGATGAATTTATTAACATGAGAGATTTATGCATCTTAACATGATGAATGTATAGGTAAGTTCTGTAAAAAGTCTTAATTACTAACCTCATTAGCTTCAGAAGCATCTATAAGATTAGAAGGACACATTCCTGGATGTGTCTGTAGAGGTATATCCAGAGAGGATGAACTACAGTGAAATGTGGGTAACACCATTCCATAAGCTGTTGTCCTGAATAGATAAAAGGACCAGGAAAGGGTAACCATAGGTGAGGCATCCCCTTCCGTGTCAAGTGCACAGTCTCCTAGGCTGATACTTATGTTTCTATCATGTTCTGTCCAGGAAAATGGGACCAAGAAACTGTGCAGACCAACACCTCTGAACCTGTAAGCCAAAATTATTCTTTCTGCCATCAAGCTGTTTTATCTGGTAACTTGTCCCAATGAAAACTAATTTGACAGAAATAGAAACAGAAAATATGAATGGGACCAAAAGTATGATAAGGATTGCTATGCCTTTGGTATACGTTTGCTGGAAGAGTTAGGGAAAAAAATTCAGAAAACAAAACAAAACAACAGCAATAGAAAACAGAGCACAAGAGTTCAGTAAGCAATTCAACAGTCACTTGAGATGACAATGTTGACAAAAATGTAGGCCTACAATATTCATGATGGGAACAAGCGCTCTGCTGGTAATTGGGATCCAGGCCATTTATGTTGTTTTGTGGCAAAAACTGGTATATATTTTTTCCATGACCCAGGCCATTGAGGGAGCCTGGTTTAATAGATAATAGGTTTAATAGATTCATTTGATAGAGTATATTTCAAGGTATCTGTGATGGTTAGGTTTTGTTGTCAACTTGATCTTTTTAATTATCTTGGATGGGTCTCTGAGGATGTTTATAGGAAGGCAGCCTCTCAGCAAGGTGCAGGATGTAAAGAAGCTCAAAGAAGCTAAAAGTAAACAGCCTTTCCTGTGTGGACAGTGCAGGAAGGAAATTCCAGAGACTCAGGAAGCCATTAAGTCTGGGGAAGGGTTGTAAGACTCCACCCTAAGGCTATATAAAAGGGAAGAAATTCTCTCCTTGCCACCCCCCTGTTTGCTGTTCTGTGTGTGGTGTTGGTGATGGGTTTCTCTCTCTTCTTGGACCTGTGAAAGAGGGCCAGCATCTTTTGTTGTTACAGAACTTCCCCTCATCTGTAGTTTCAATAAATCCTTTCCTCCCCCAAATTGTACCTGGTTTGAAGATTCATCCCAGTGGTGTGTGGCTGACTCTGACAGTATCCCAGCATTCAGGCTATGACACAGATTTCAATAGCTAATTGTAGCTAAAATTACTGCAAGAATTATGAACAAAGTCAGAGCTGAAATAATTGAAAACTTACAGCTGGCCCAGAAAATAAGAACAAGTACGATGGGACACAGAAAAGTAAAGCTGCTTGAAGCTGTTTGAATGTATGACTCCAATGGCTCAGGTGTTCTATTAAAAATTAGCCCCTGGCAGGCAGATCATTGCTGGGGGGGTGAGCCACTGGGCACTTTTCTTGGAGTCCAGCCTTAGGGTGTTTTGGGGTGGTGGATCTTGAGTCCATTGCTACTAGACTATGGAGAGCAATTTTGTAGCTCTGGCTGTCCATGCTTTCTGGTGTTGGTGTTTGCTTGCTGCAGCTGTTTTTTCTCTGCTTGAGTCTATGGAAGTAAGCATCTTCTGCCATTGATAGTGATCCCTTGGAATTTGTAAGCCTGAAATAAACCTGTTTCTCTCATAAGCTGCTTCTGAATTGATATTTGTCGCAGCAACATGGGTTTGACTGCAATATTCCTGAAGACATCAGGGCCATTAAAATGAAGTGAAGTACTTTGCATTAGGATATTCCTTTTTCTGTCAATAATCCTTCCACTGGGAATGGCAATATTACCCTATGCCTCTGTATCCTGAAAATATATAACTTAACTTTTAACTTACAACGTATTATGGCTTGAATCTTGAAATGTCTCTCACAGGTTCATATAGTTGAACACTTTTTTTTCTCAAGTGGTACATTGCTTTGAGAAGCCAGAGAACTTTTATGAGGATGAGCATAGCTATGATGGACTGTATCCCCTGAAACTATGAACATATATGAATCTTCCTCCTTTGATTTGCTTCAAATATTTAGACAAAGACACAAAGACCTAATATACAAGGGTTCACATGTAACAGTTTAGTTTATATCTTTGAGGGGACTTTAGGCTTGACCTTTTAATTTTTAAATATTATTTATTATTTGCAAGAGAGAGAGAGAGAGAGAGAGAGAGAGAGATTGAGAATGGGTATGCCAGGGCTTCCGGCCAATGCAAACAAACCCTAGATGCCTGTATAACATTTTGCTTTGGCTTTATTTGTTACAAGAGATTTGAATCTAGGCTGTCAGGCCTTGCAAGCAAGCACCTTTAACAGCTGAGCAATCTCCTCAGCCCTGGACTTGATCTTTTCAATGACATTGGAATTGTCAACACTTTAAGATGCTTGGAGATGGACTAAATGGAATTTGCATTTTGAAATGGACATGCGTCTTTTCAGTCCTGCAGTATTATGGTTTGAATATGAAATTTCCTCATAGGTCATTGAAAGAGTAATTTGGCACTATTTTGACAGGTTCTGGGAACTTAGGAGAAAGCCCTGGTCACTGGATGCATGTCCATGGGACTCTGTCAGATAAAGGTCCTTCTCTCCTTTCTCCCTGCCACAGTAGACTGAAATCTATGAAGCTGAGGGTCATCATTGGAGGTAGACTTGGGGCATTACAGCCCAGCCCTGCTCGTTCTCCTTCTTCCCTGTTGATGACAAGAATTGATACCCAGCTCTCTGCTCCTGCCATGTTTTCAACCATGATGAAATACTTCCTTTCAAAACTGTAAGCAGGGAAAAAGACCCTTTCCTTCAATAAGCTACTTGTGTGTTTTGCCCTAGGGACTATAATGTAGCTACAAACAAAACCAAAAGAAAACACATTATCATTTCACTCTTCACGTGGTTATCATGGTAAATTTGCTATGAGTAAAATCTGAAGAGGTGAGAAAGGAGAAAAAGCAGTCAAAACAAATCTGTATAAATAACCAACCAAACATTAATTTCCCTCTATGACTCTAAGCTTAATCAAATTCTAACTATTATTTTAATCAAAAAGAATTCTCAAGTAAAAATAAGAAAATTTAAAAAATCTTTGGCCAACATGAAAATTAGTGTTTGTAGAATCATACTGATGGCATATTATTGTTAAGAGTCCCTTTTTAAAAAATATTTTATTTATTCATTTTCAAGCAGAGAGAGAGAGAGAAAGACAAAGAGAGAGAGAGAAAGAGAGAGAGAGAGAGAGAGAGAGAGAGAGAGAGAGAGAGAGAGAGCGCACCAGGGCCACCACCTTGTGGGTCTGGTTTATGTGGGTACTGGGGAATTGAACCAGGGGCCTTAGGCATTAGAGGCAAGTGCCTTAACCACTGAGCCATCTCTCCAGCCCGAGTCCCTTTTTAAGAAAAAAAATTCCTTGCTCTTTGCTTAATTTTGCAAGTAGGATGCATTGACTTACTTAGATCCAATGCTTTTAGGGAAAATTTAAACTTTGAACTTCTTCCAATTACATTATTAATATTTCTTATATGTCAAGTTTATCTTTTAAAAACACAGCTTGAGTAATAGCATAGCTAGGGCATTTCTGGTTTACTAAGATTGGTCATAATAAAAATAAACTTGGAATCTGTGGATTATGGAGAATGGAACACAGAAAACATCAGCTCTGATTATCTGAGACTATTGCAGAAAGGTTATATGACTAATACAAAATACCTTTCTGTAAATGACATCCTTCATACATCCATATATCACTTAGGAACTCTAGGAGTTAATCAGACCTAGGGACGTTCCAAACATAACATGGATGGACCAGGAATCTGTGGTATAGTCACAGGCATAGGTTTTCATTGCCTGAAATTCTTGATGACCTATAGTCTTAGAATTATTAAAATGTGATAGTTTTATTTTTTTTAGTATTATAATGTGACACCTGTGTAATCAAAAATGTTTAGGGCAAAAAACAAATTCCAAAAATGGAATACCATATACTAAGATTTCTTCTTAGAACCATGAGAATTATTTAATCCACGTGAATGTCATTTTTCTCCTATATGCCTAGAACTTAATACTGGTTAATAATAAAGCTAACGAGTATGCATAGGAGTTACTGAATTACTGAATGCAGTTATGCCTAGCAGTTCCAATATGACAAATAAATAGAAGGAAAGGAAAGATAGGAAAAAATGAAAGAGATAGAAAAAAAGGAAAATGGAGAGAAATAATGATAAGCGTAAAATCAAAGGAATATAAAGACTTGGCTATGACGGGAATAGTAGGGCATTTTCAGCAATCTCCACAGCATCTGCTGGTTGCTAAGTCACAAAGTGCTCACAACCCACTTAGAGTAATGTTGCCAAGTGCAACAAGCTAATTTTCCCAGGAACCAATAGGACTGAAAATGGATTACGCAAGAACAGTTTCTAAAGTAGAAAAAAATGTAGTTGTATATATGTGAATAATATCAATTAGAAGAGATGAGTGGCAATGAATACTGAGCTGAGTTCTGGACAGTAAACTCCTAGATGAAAGGTGCACTTCAGGGGCCTGTGCAAGAAGACCCATCCTATGTCAGATTAAGGCAGGTGATCATTTCAGAGATGAATCTCGAGAAACCTATGCAGTTTTACTCAGAAGAAAATGTGTCTGATGAATACATGTTGAACATAAAGTTAAAAAGTGCAGAGAGACTGATTCTTTTTCTTGATCAGAAAATATTTGCATCTAGTATGCCCATTCTCTCTCTCTCTCTCTCTCTCTCTCTCTCTCTCTCTCTCTCTCTCTCTCTCTCTCTCTCTCTCTCGACAGCCCATGGAGGAGGATATCCAACTGATCAGGGATGGGGAGGGGGGAATTGGGGAATTCGGGATAACAACACATTGTTTGCCCACTAAATAATGTAACTCATTATGGACAATAAATATATATTTAAAAAAAACCATTCAAGGTTAGAATAGAATTTTTCATAGGAAAGTTCACCTTGGCACTTAATAACTCTAGGAATGTTGTAGGTTTCATATTAGAAACGTGGTCAAACACAATGTTATAAATTTCTAATTTAGAATAACTCTTATTGCACAGTGATGATGCTGAACTAAAAGTTCAAAAATTATTGTGAAGCTACCATAATCAGAATATTATACTATTCAGAAATGAATATAATGTAGGGCAGTGGAATCAAATAGAAATTCTCCAAAGGAACTATTTCAAAAGAATCAAGTGATTTTTAACAAAGACAATATAATGGGTAAAATAGACCACATGTGAAGAAAATATAAATCTGGATGCAGGCTTATAATCTTTAATTCAAAATGTATCTAAGTATACAACATAGAACTGGAAAACACCTACATAATAACCTTAGAAAAATCCTAACTAAATTGAGATATGGTGATGATTTATCACATGTAATATTAATGACATGACTGATGAAAGACAGTTTTGAAAATCTGAAATTCACCACAGTTAAAAATTACTAGATAAGCTCAGCAAGAAAAAAAAAAAACAAATCAACCCAATTTAATCATACAGTAGAATTCAATTCCGGACAAAGGAAATAATGAAATTTGCAGGAAAATGAACAGACTTGGGGAAAAATCATATAAGCACAGAAAAACAAATGCTGCATGTTCTTCCTCATATGTGGTTACTAACCTGGAAGAGCTTGAGTTGTAGGCATACTTGACAGACAACTCAAGGGCCAGATAATAAGGATGAAAGGTTGGGGGGAAGGAGAAAGGTTGTGGGGGAGGTGAACACAAAACTGATGCTAACATGAATTAGTACCACAGAAACCTTTCTCCTGGACAGCAAACTAAAATATATAACACTCTGTAGGAGTGAAGGGGGGATAATCTGGGTAGAAGGGCCGCAGAAAGGATTGGAGGAAGCTTAATCTTAAAGTCACTTGTAACTGTGTGCAGGAAAATGGGTTACATCTCACAGTGAGCTATAGGTTTAAAAGACCTATGTGATCTCCAATACAAGAAAGGCTTTGTAAAAGCATTTCATTACATCCTGAGTTAAAAGGTAAGACCCTATTGCTAAAGACAGCACAAGCTGCTGACACTGAACATCAAGAGATTATACTAGAATTAGAAGGAAGCCAGCCCTAATAGCTCTGGAAAGTTCTGTATGAGCTACTGGGGGAAAATGTGAACAAGTAAACTAGTATATCCAGAAAATATTTAAAAGCCGTGATGTACTAGATGGTGAATATAATGTCAGTCTGGGCTACATAGGAAGTGTTGGTCTCCAGATTATTTTAGAATAATTAAAATAATGAGGATATAAAAATATCTATTATGTGTTTTAGTTATATCAATCTCCATTCTAAGGATTCACTGCTAACACTTTAATTCATATCATAGGAATGATGAACATTTGACAAGTATATTCAGAAAGTACTCAAGGCAAAAAATAATAATATGCTATACAGGTCAGGATGGTCCAACATTATAGTAGTTGAAAATCCCATAGGCTTGAATTCAGATAACTGAGCTCGTGAACAGGCCTGATGTTTAACCCTAGTCTGATTCTCTATATTACTGACTCTAACAAAAAACAATATTTTATCATATCACTTTGAGATTTACAAAAGATAAAACGTTCTCAGAATACAATATTCCCTCAGCATCTAATTGTGGGAAAAGGGGAAGAAGAAAGGAAGGGGATAATGAATGAAATTTTACACTTGTCTTATTTCATATCATATATAATATATATTATAATATTATATTATATATTTATAATATATTATATATTGTATTATTATATATTATTATATTATATATATAATACATATAGTATAATAATAATATATATATATAAATAAAGAGATGTTTGGGGCAGAAGAATCCTGTGGAGGTAGACAGATTGTGTCAAGAAGCTATAAAGTTTAATAGAGAAATTCATCATCATGGGTGTGACACCTCCAAGTGAGTTGTCCAGGGAGGCCATTCATGCCCCCAAAGCATTGCAGTCTATTGCCATGGGTCTTGGTTGCACACAACTAGATATCAAGACCTGATTTCTGAAGACTTCACATTCCTGTGGTTGTAGGCCATCTAGAAATCAACCTGGAGCTAAGTTAGAAGTATCCTCCCTATTAACTAGCTTCTAGAATGCTAGAAATACCTATGCAGCATGCAGCCTTTTGGAGCAGAAATGTCATCAATTGTCTTAACCATCAGTGGACACTGCAATCTTTCTGGTTGGCCAGCCAGGCTAACTGGTGCAATGGTGGCATGTCTTTTTTTTTGGGGGGGGGACGAAAACACTCTGATTTGAGGCCTTCTCTATAGGAAGGAATCCATGCCTGGCATTGCAAAAGCTTGTCTGAGGAAGTCATAAGCCCTATAATGAAGATACTACTGTTGTCAGGCTAAAGCTATATAGTATGCCCACCAAACTATTCTCTCAACATATTTATGGCCATACACTTATGCTACTCTCACTTTTGGTTTGAGAAGCTTCTGTTTTCAGATGCAGCGACCACTGGGGTGACTCAAAAATTGATGATGGATTGCTCAGCAGTACATGAAATATTTCTCTCACACCCAGCAAGTCTTGGGGACTGTTGCAGAAGAGGTGGCAGAAAAAATGTAAGAGGTAAAGGAAGGGAAGGTATTCTGACAATACTGTCTCACGGATACAAAGTGCCCTTTTTATTCATGACCTCTTAATGGCTCATGGTACTACCTATACAAGGCCTGCTTAACAGGAGGAAAAAAATGATGGCATCTAAAAAGAAGAGACTATTTGGAAAAAAGAATTGATTCAGTAGAATTGGAACTTGAGAGCGGGAAAAGGGAGCTTCGGAAAGGGATTTTAATCACTTTATATTGACTATAGTTATGGATGTTGTAAAATTATAAAAAAGTTAAAATTGCAAGTCCCTGCTGGTTCATGGTTAGTGCAGTAAGCAAGTTCTGCTAGAATCTTACTTCTGAAATTTGTACCCAAAACCATAGGGAACTGAATGAGCCTCCAACTTCAAGACAGTCTACAAATTGGCTATAACAATACAATATTGAAAATGACATAATGATACCAGTTAATGTGGGGAGAAAAAATGGGATTAAAAATGTAAATCATTTGGCAGAATTAATTTCATTTTACTAATGTTACATTTTTCTTTTAGAAACCACTCTTTTAAAATGTTCTAAGTGTACAAAAGCTCAGAGGTAAATAGTTTATCACTGTATAGAATCAATTTGCATTCAGCTAAGCTCTCATTAGGTTTTACAAGTTACATCCTTATGAAGTCACTGATCCACTTCCAGTGTTATGGAACACAACATATTTCTGCCCTTCCATGACAAATGCATCTGGGTGTGGGGAAGAGGCAAGAGAGGAAGGAAGAGTGGGAGGAGGAGAGGTTATCAGATGAGTTGGGGTTTATGTAAAGAACTGTCTGAGAACTACCTCCTGTCACTTCTGCCTACAGCCCACTGCAACATGCACCATCACGACAGGGTTACATGAAAACTTCTTGTTTCCAAGGAGATTGTCATTTTTTGTGTATATTTTTGCTTGCTTTATTTTGTTTTGATTTTTTTTAAGCTGGCACATTGCCTTTCTAAGATTACAATTCTGTGTGTAGGGACAAAGTATAGAACACATAACCAGAGAACTAGCTACTATTAGTTATTTCTGCCACAGGAATTGGGCGTCCCAAATTCTCCTAACAAATGGTGTAGTTTTTATTTTTGAAAGAAAGTGAAAATATAAGGGGAGCAGGATCTCTTTCTCTCTTACCTTAATAACAACCATTCCTGTCAGCTTTGCTCTTTTGTGACCACTCTCAGTTCAGGCTCAGCCATCATTCAGTTGAGAGGCCGTACAATTTATATGTCTCTAGATTCTCTTTCCCAGTTTAAAAAAAAAATCTGGCTATGTACTAGAATTTCATTAAACGTACACAGGGAGCTTGAATACAATTCATCTCTAAGTCTTTTTCTGTCAAGTCCTTGTATAAAATAATCTTCTCTTTCATATGAATCCAACACTTATTTTCTGACACACGAATTACATTCAACTGGCATAATGAAGGTTAGTTTTTGAATAAAGGAACTTTTGCCAACAAGATGAGGGAGAACATGGGGGTGGATGAATGTTACATTGTTAGTGGATGATAGATTATTATTTTCCAAACTCTGAGAAGAGAGATTTAGCCTTGTCAGCCTTGATTTATTGTTCATTCTGTGATTCAATAGGAAGGTCAGGTGAGCTTTGCTGAAATGCTTTGTTGTATATTTTGCTACAGAGTGCAATGAAAAGCATCTGGCTCATACTGCCTCACTTTTACTCATCAGCACTACGAAGAGCAGAGCTCTCAGGGCATGGATGGAAACATCATAATGGTAGTAAATAATTCTCACTTTTGTCAGCATCTTGCAACCTGAGGCCAAAATGTTTTGGGATATGCCTGGGGTCCTTGAGAGATTACTTTTTAATATTTTATTTATTTATTTGACAGAGAGAGAGAAAGAGAGAGAGAGAGAGAGAGAGAGAGAGAGAGAGAGAGAGAGAGAGAGAGAGAGAGAGAGGAGGGAAGGAGAAAACAGGCACATAGGCACACCAGGGCTCCCAGCTGCTACAAATAGACTTCAGATGCATGTGCCAATTTGTGTATCTGGCTTTTATAGGGTATTCAGAAATCCAGTCCAGGTCATTAGTCTTTGAAGGAAATTGTCCTAATTGCTGAGCCATCTCTCCAGCCTGAGAGCATATTATTAATGGAGAGGTTATGATAGATAACTTCATCTTTTTGCAACTAAATTTTGAGTAAAATTAAATTTACTGCTTATGAAGATTTTACTTACTAATTACGATATGTTAATTTTGTAATATTACAAAAATCATATTAGAAATCAAACGTAGACTTATATCTCATTTGAGAATATAAAAATAAGACCCAAAAATAGCTAAATTACTTGAATATAAGTTAAGGTTTGCTATTTTATTTTTCATATTGTTAGACCTGTGGTTAAATGGTCTTTTTATTTTGATGTCACCAAATGTATTAATTTCACTTTTTTTGTTCTTAGGCTGCATGTCATGATTATAAAATTCAAACGCCCTTGAATATTTTTAGCAAATGATCCATGTTTTTGGAGCTACCATTCATATAAAGAATGGTATATTTAACTAGATCTATTTTTTCCTTATTGTTAAACTCCTATTCCAACTCTGTTTTAAATAATATTTTCTGGTTTACCTCTTATTATGAAATACCATTGTTGTTATATATCTTATTTTAATTTTTGGATTTTGGATAAATAAATGTCTTTTCAAGTCTTTCCCATAAATTTATGTTATAGTCATACTAATGGCCAGACATATTTTCATTATTTTTACACCTAAGAAATTGTTTATGTATTATTATTTTTTTAATTTTCATTCAGAGAAAGAGGGAGATACAGAGAAGAGAGACAGACAGACATTGAGAATGGGCATGCCAGGGCCTCCAGCCTCTGCAAGCAGACTCCAGATGCATGTGTTATTTTGAGCATCTGACTTTATGTGGGTACTAGAGAATTGAACTCAGGTCATTAGTCTTTGCAGGTTTTGCTACCTTAACTGTAGAGCCATTTCTCCAACCTAAGAAGACAATTTTTATAAAAGCTACTTCAATCATTGAAGAACTCACTGATGAATGTAGGACTACAGTTTTTTTTGGGGAAATTGTTTTGGTTTTTACAGTTAAGATAATTTAGATTTTTCGTATTCTTCTCTGATATTTGTATTTCTTTTTTTTTCTTTTTCTTTTTTTTTATTGTCCATAATGAGTTACAACATTTATTTAGTGGGCAAACAATGAGTTGTTATCCCTAATTCCTTAATGAAATTTTTTCTGTATACAAAAATTCTGTAATACTTCGTGATATAATGGCCTCACTTGATTAGGACACTTTTTCATTCTAACACTGTGCTTAAACCATTAGCCTTCGCCTTCCCTGTGGGGTTCCCTCTTATGCATGTTGGATGCATGCCATATATGTCTGGTAAGTTCATTTTTCCATATGTTTTTCTCTCCCTGTTTTAGTGTCGTCATTTCACATTCACATTTATTCCACCCATTTCCCAATATGCACCTTTAATTTCAACTTGTATATCAGTTTATAATAAGATTCAGTTCTCTTGCCAAATTATCCTTTGCAAACTAGGTTGTCTATACATACATACATACATGTATATATATATATATATAATAGTAATTTTTCCTTGGATATTTAAACATTTTAAAATCTATATAATTTGTATCATTTTTGTTTTTTAAAAATTTTATTGCCAGGTTCATACCATGATAAATAACATACCATGATAATTCCATCTCCACCATAATTTTCCTCCTCTCAAATCCACCCTCTATCAAATCCCATCCCAGTCTCACTTATTTTGATGTCATCATCTTTTCCTCCTTTTACAAAGAGCTTGTATAGGTAGTGTCAGACACTGCAAGGTCATGAATACCAAGGTCATTTTATTTGGAAGATTGCATTGTGAGCAGTCCTTCCCTTACTTTGGCTTCTACATATTTCTGCCACCTCTTCAAAGGACCCCGAAGCTTGGAAGTTGTGACAGAGATGTTTCAGTTCTGTACACTCCGCTGTTACTTCTCAACATGATGGTGACTTTTGAGTCATCCCAGTGGTCAACACCATCTGTGAAAGAAGCTTCTCTAAACAAAAGTGAGAGTAGCATTAATATATGGGCAAAAAATTTAAAAAGTGCTTACAGAGCAGCTAAGTGGGCAAAATATGTACATTTAGCCAGTCAACAGCAGGCCTTACTCCCCTAGGGTTCATGACTTCACCTGCCATAGGCTGTTGACTATGTTTTCAATACCAGCCATGAATTCCCTCCTGTGAAGAGGGCCTCCAGTCCAATTAGAGAATGAGTGGTCTCCCCCATGACAGACTTGCCACTATTGCACCAGTTGTCACATTTGGCCTGGCAGGCCAAACTTAAGGTTTGTATGGGCCACTGCTGTTTACCACCATTGATGACTTCTCTTTCCAATAGGTCTGCGTGCAGTGTAGCTTTTACCAGCTTTCTGTTAGATGGTCAATAGGTAGAGTTTTCCAGCTCAATTACAAATTGATTTTTCAGTGTCCTTCACCCCAAGCATGTGGAGACTTCAGAAACATGGTCTTACCATCTCATTCTCATGGGCAACCAAGTGCCTTAACAATGGTCTTCAGGTTTTGGTCACCAGGGATCTCTCTGTGCAACAACTCTTTGGAAGGTATCCCATACCTGGCACTGACATTTTTCTACTAACAATCTATGGCTTCTGGGTGTGCCATTATACAAAGAAGTAGGTTTCCATGAGGCTTTTTCATAAAAACTTAAATTTTTTAAAGATCTTTTAAAATATTTTTATTTGCAAGGAGAGAGAGAGAAAGAGAGAGAGAGAGAGAGAGAAAGAGAGAGAGAGAATGGGTGTGCCAGGGCCTCCAGCCAATGCAAATAAACTCTAGTTGTATGTGCCACTCTGCATCTGGCTTTACATGTGTTACTGGAAAATTGAACCCGGGTCATTGCATTTTGCAGGCAATTGCCTTAACCACTGAGCCATCTCTCCAGCCCTTCCATAGATTTTAAATTACTATGGAGGTAGAAACATGAAATGAAAGCACATTTTTGTTGATAATTTGAGGGCCTGTGAGAATATTCTTTTTTTAAAAAATAAATTATATCCTTATCCATATTTACATACACTGAATGAGAAAATAATGTTTTGGTGTCCGCAGTTCCCTGACTTTCCTCTTCCCTGTCCCCAATCAGCTGGATATCCTCCTCCGTGGGCAAACTGGGTCAGTCCATGGGGTAGAGGGTTATGGATAGCCTGGGAGTCAACCCAGTTCCACCCCCCTTTGTATGTTGTTACTGAGGGGGCCATGTCTCTGGATATTCTCCTCCACCATGGCTCTTACAATCTTTCTGCCCACTCTTCTGCTCAAAATTTAATTAAATCTCCTTCCACCTTTCTTTTACTCAATTCCTTCTCTTCACTCAACTTAGGCCATTCTACCCTGAGCAAGCTGTTCATCTACACATACACACACACACACACACACAGAGTAACCTTCCCTTAAGTCCTCCCCTCTCCTCTCTTCCTCATAGCCCCTTTCTATCTTACTGGCCTCTACTACTGACCTTTAATCCAACTCACATACAATTTCCAAAATTACAAACCTACAATTGTAGCTAGGATCCATATATGAGAGAGAACTTGCAGTGTTTGGCTTTCTGGTTCTGGGTTACCTCAGTATGATCTTTTCCAGATCCATCCATTTCCCTACAAATTTCATAATTTCATTTTTGTTTACTGATGAACAGAATTCCATTGTATAAATATACTACATGTTTCTTATCCATTCATCAGTTGAGGGATCTCTAGGTTGGTTTCATTTCCTAGCTATTGTAACTAGAGCTGCAATAAATATGGATGAGTAAGTACCTCTAGGGTAGTGTCCTTAGGATATATGCCAAGGAATATATTTTCAGCTGTGTCATGGTTTGATCCAGGTGTCCCCCACAAACAAATGAATGTGTTCTGATAGATCGACCCTCAGCAGATGGCAATTCGGGAATTAGAACCTCACTAGAGCTGTGTTGTTGGGGGTGGGCTTATGGGGATTATAAGCCACCTTCCCCTTGCTAGTATTTGGCACACCTTCCTGCCACTGTTTGCAGTGCTGTGGCGGAGGTGATGTCCACCCCTCTGCTCATGCCATCGTTTTCCCTGCCAGAATGGAGTCTCCCCTCGAGTCCGTAAGCCAAATAAACCCATTCCTCTACAAGCCACTTTTGTTTGGGTTCTTTCTGCGCAGCAACTAGAAAGCTCACCGCAACAAGCTGTCTCAGTACCTCCACACTGATTCCCACAATGATTTCACCAGTTTGCATTCCCAACATTGAACAATCCTTATCATCGCCAGCATTTATTGTCACTTTTTTTCTTGATGATAGCATTCTGAGAGGAGTGAGATGAGATTTCAAAGTAGATTTAATTTGCATTTCCCTGATTGCTCAGGAGGTAGAATGCTTATTAGATGTTTATAGGCCATTTGTATTTCTTCTTTTGAGAACTCTCTATTCAGTTCCACAGCCCAATTTTTTATTCATCTGTTTGATTTCTTATTACTGAGTTTTTTGAGTTATTTGTAAATCCTGGATATTAATCCTCTGTCAGACATATAGCTGGCAAAAATTTTCTCCCATTTGGCAGCTTGCATCTTTGCTCTATTCACAGTGTCCTTGGTAGTATAAAAGCTTTTTAATTTTGTGAGATCCCAATGGTTGATTAGTGGTTTTACTTCTTCAGCAACTGGAGTTATACTAAGAAATTTGTTGCCTATACCCATATGTTGATATGATTACCCTTCTTTTTCCTATAGCAGTTTCAAATTTTCAGGTCTGATATTAAGGTATTTGATCCATTTGTACTTTATACTTGTGCTTGGAGAGAGATAAGGATCTATTTTTATTCTACATATAGGTCACAAGTTTTCCCAGGACCATTTACTAAAGAGATTGTCTTTATTCAAATCAATATTTTTGGCATTTTTGTCAAAAATCAATTGGCTGCAACTGCCTGGGTTTGCATCTGGGTCCTTTATTCTGTTACAATTATCTGCATGTCTGTTTTTGTACCAGTACCATGTTTTGTTGTTGTTACTATAGATCTGTGGTGTATCTTAAAAGCAGATATGGTGACAACACCAGCCTTTTCGTTGTTGCTATTTTTTTTTTTTTTGCTCATCAATGTTTCTTGTGCTTCCAAATGTATTTTAATATTTTTTTCTATTTTGGTGAAGAATGTCATTGAAATTTTGATGGAATTGTACTAAATGTGTAGATTGCTTTTGGTAAGACTGATTGTATCTAATTTGAAAAAGTAGCCATTGTTTCTTCCAATGTACTTTTGTGTGTTTTGATCCCCTAACCTTAAGCCCTGCCTTATTTTTCTCTCCCTCCTCATGATCCCTTTCTATCTTCCCAGCATCTACTACTATCCCTCCAAATTACACACACTCTAAAAATTGAAATCTAGAATCCACAAAGGATAGAAAAGGTACGCCATTTGTTTTGAGCCTTGCTTTCAATGTTCAGTATATTTTCAAGATACATCTCTTTTCCTGAAAGTTCCATAAATTTAGCTTTCTTTCCATCTGAGGAATACTCTATAATGTATATATTCCACATCTTCATTATCTATTCATCAGTTCATAGACACCCAGACTGATTTCTTTTCCTAGCTATTGTTGTTGTACAACACTAAACTTGGACTAGCCTATATCTCTGCAGTCCAGTGTGGATTACAGTGTATTCCAAGAGGGGGCCTAGCAGGATCACATGGTAGATCTGTTTTCAGCTGTCTCAGAAATCTCCACATTGATTTCCATAATAGTTTGAACCAGCTGACATTCCTACCAAGAGTAAAAAATGTATTGTCCTCCTGCAGAACCTAGACAGCATGTGTTACCATTTGAATTTTTGATGAAAGTCATTCTAATTGGGGTAAGAGGAAATATTAATGTATTTTAATGTGAATTTCTCTGATAGCTAAGGATATTGAGCACTCTTCAAAATATTTATTTACAATTTTTATTTATTCACTTGAAAATGCTCATAATTATAGTAATAGCCCCATAACCCATTTGTGATCCAGTTGTTTAAGTTCTTATTTAAGGTATTAGTCTCCTGTAATATTTATAAGTGGCAAGATTTTTTTCTCTTCTACAACGTGACTCTTCCCTTGATTGATAATTCTTTGCTGTATAGTGATTTTAATTTCATGAGATCTCACTTATTAAATTTAGGACTTGTTTTTTTTTTTTTAGAAAATGGTGTTCTATTCAGAATTTCTATGAATATATCTACTTTTTACTTTATCAGTTTCATTGTTTAAGATGTTACATTTAGGTCTTGGAACAATTATGGAATTACTCTTGTGTATGGAGATAAGGTTCTAGTTTCATTAGTCTACATATAGATATCCAATTTTTCTCACACCATTTAATAAAAGGCTACATTGTCTCCAATTTGTATTTCGGGGATTTTTGTCAAATATCACATGTCTATAGTTACCTGGGTTTTATGTGGATTATCTATACTGCTCCATTGATCAATTTGCTTGTTTTGGGGCCATTTCAATGCTGTTTTGTATTATTTTGTAATATAACTTACAATCAGGCATTGTGATAATTCCAGCCTTATTTTTGTTGCTCAGGATTGCTTCTGTGATATGAGATCTTTTGTGCTCCCACATATATTTTCAGATTGATGTATCTATTTCTGTGAAGAATAGTGTTTGATTTTGATAATGATTATGTTTCATTTGGTAATGAAGCCATTTTAACAATATTGAGTCTTCCAATATATGAATGTTGGAACTCAACTTTTAACCCACTCTGCAACTGTCTTGCTGAGAGGGTACAAATCTCCAGCAATAACCACATTTCTTTAATCATATATATTCTGTCTTAAATATTCTCTGGTGTCCTGTCCTTTCTAATAAAGATAACATATTAGCAATATTTTTCTGCCTCTCCTGGATACAAAGCTGCCATTCCTAATTCTACCTTTTCCCCATCTTTTCTTTAGGTAGCATAACTATATGCTGTATTTCAAATATAAACTCCATTGAGGGTTAGCTTTTAGAAACAATCCTTGGAGATACTCTCTTTAAACTCCCTAATTAGTAACCTACCTCTTGCCTATAAGCTTGAGAGGAGATAGATGTGCCTTCCCTGAGATATACTCACTTCAGTTTCTTAATTAGCTATTGCTATGTGAAACTTCACCTAAAGCATTGGAAATAAGCAGATGTATTTTTCCTAATAAAAGATAAGCACCCCTCTGGGCTGTATAATTCTCTACCTGGAGTTTACAACCTGGGAGGCAGCTCAAAATAAATTTTGTTTGCTTGAGAGCTCTCTTGTCTGTGACTCCATCACATGAGCATGGGAGGTGATTCAGTTTCCTATAGAAGGCATTCAAGTTTTTGGTTAGGTTGATTTTTAAGGTATAATTTGAGACAAATGATATTGTCTCCCTTACATCAGACTTAACATGTTTTTTCATGAATATTTTATTTATCTTTTTGAAGAAAGAGAGAGAGAGAGGAAGCAAGAGAGAAAGAGACAGTGGAGACTGGACATGCCAGGGCCTCTTGCATGAAAAACAAACACCAGGTGCATGTACCACTTTGTGCATCTGGCTTACATGGGTGCTAGGGACTCAAACCTATGCTATCAGGCTTTTCAAGCAAGTGCCTCAAACCACAGGGCCATCTCTCCAGTCCCCTCAACATAATTTTATTGTATATTGGATGGCCATTAATTTCTATGTGTTAATTTTTTATCCTGCTACTTTAGGATCCATTCTGTGTAGAATTACATCATCTACAAATAATATAATTTGACTTTTTGTGTCCTTTTTGTTTACTTTTCTTATTGTTGTAGCTATAAGTACTATTTTAGAGTAAGATCTAGGAAAAAAGGAAATCTTTATCTTGTTCCTGATTTTAATAAAAATGTTTTTGAGTTTTTCCTTTTAGGTATAATATTGGTTGTAGCTTTGCCATTCATAGCCATTTGTCACAGTCCACTTCTCCATTGCTGACACAATGAACCTGACCAAAAGCATCTTGTGGAAAGAAAGGGTTTATTTTGGCATCACACTCAAGGGGGAAGCTCCATCATGCCCGGGAAAATAATGGCATGAGCAGAGGCTGGAAATCACTTCCTGGCCAACATCAGGTAGACAACAGCAACAAGACAGTGTGCCGAAAATTGACCAGGGTTAGCAGGATTTAACACCCATAAGCCCACTTCCAGCAACACACCTCAAACCAGGTTCTAATTCGAAAATTACTATCAGTTGGGGATCAAGCCTTCAGAACACATACATTTATTTGTTACCAGGTGGGCAATACGTTTTTTTTTTTTTTGGCTGTTCACCTGTCCTCAATTTCCAGTAAGCCACCCCTTGTTTTAGGCCAGCTGGGCTGAGAGGAGGGAAGACCCCTCCTCCCTCATGGCTCTCTACCCCTTTCTGCCTCCCACATGGTAAGAGCTCTCTGCATTATCTTCTCTCTCTCTCTCTCTCTCTCTGCCTGTCTCTCTCTCTCTGCCTGTCTCTCTCTCTCTGCCTGTCTCTCTCTCTCTCTGCCTGTCTCTCTCTCTCTGCCTGTCTCTCTCTCTCTCTCTCTTCATGTTCCAGGGCCCATGTTTGTTCTTCCACTTGGGCTCATGAACCATATGGGTACATCCATTCTCCTTCCTTGGTCCATGGACTCTCTCTTTCACCCCTCCTGTCTTGAGTAAATGTAATGATTTAATAATTATCCTTCTCAATCTTGTTTTATTTCAGTTATTTGGTACAACAGACAATAATCAGTGGCTTGTAGTTTAAGAACTCTTCCTGAATTCCATAAACCCTGTTACAATGCTGAATTGTTTTTATATGTTCCTGTATATAGTCTATTTAAATATATCTTGCTAAATATTATTGATATCCATGTTCATGAGGGGGATTTGCCTATAATTTTCTTTGCTGTATCTTTATCTGGTTTTGTCATTATGGTAATATTAACAACACAAAAGTAGTTTGGTAGTGTTCCTTTCTTTCCTATATTATGAAATACTTTTCTTTGAAAGCCTGGTGAAATTAACCAGTAAATATATCTGAGTTTGGGCTTTCATTTAAGGCAGGAGATATTGTACAGCTATTTCAAACTTATTGCTTCTTTTAGGTTTGATTACATTGTTTATCTCAACTTGCTTTAATTTTAGAAAGTCACATAGATCTAGAAATTCATCTATTAACTTTAGATTTTCTGACTTCATGGAGTATATACTTTCAAGTTATGTCCCCATTATTTCTTGGATTTCTATAGTACCTGTCACAATGTTTACCTTTTCATATCAACTTTTATTATTACTGCCTTCTCTCTTTTCTCTGGTTAGTTTTGGTAAGAGTCTATTGATATTCCTCAGCCTTTCAAGGAACCATCTCTATTTTATTATTTATATTGCTTTGTATTTCAATGATTGCTGTCCTGATTTTTTTTCTTCATTTCCAGTGATATTTGATTTATGTTGTTCTTTTCTTCCACCCAAATCCTAAAAGCATACAATTAAGTTTTGTATTTGAGATATCACACAATAAAATAGGCACATAAAACCATAAACTTCCGTTTTTGGGATTTCCTCCACTATATCACAAGTTTTGGTATGTTGTGCTACATTATCTATTCTGTGATTTTGTTTTTATTTCCTTGTTCATTTCTTTAATGACTTGTTGGTGTTTTAATAATGTATCATTTAATTTCCATTAGTTTGTACATGTTCTATAGTTTCTTTTGCTTTTTATTTATAGTATTTTCCATTGTGGTAAGATAGAACATAAAATTATTTTAATGTTCCTATATTTGTGGTGATTGGTTTTGTGTCCTAATAATCTATTTTAAAGAAAATCCTATGTACTGCAAAAAATTATTCTGCACTGTTTGGATTAGGTACATTTGATATATGATATAATTTATTCTAGTTGCTTCTCTGTCTACTTTCTGCTGGGATGACCACCCAGTATGGTATTGAAGTTGACCATTACTCATGTGTTTGGAATAATCTTAAAATTCCACATCTAGTAGCATTTGTTTAATAAAATTGAGTACACTAATTTCAGTTCACTTATAGTTAGAATTAAAATGTATTCTTGCTGGTTGTTCACTATTCAGTTTAAAGGTTCATCTCTTCTGACTAATGTTGATTAGAACGCCATCTTGACAAATATTGGAACAGCAACATCAGCTTGTCTACTAGCTCTATTTACTATTTATACACTTGCCTATCATCCCCCCCAACATATTCTCTGTCTTTTGCACAGAGGTAAGTTTCATAGAGGATACAAACAGAAGGGTCCCATTTTATAATTCATTCTGCTATTTTAGTCGCTGTCTTTTGATTGTGGAATTAAGGCCATTTACATGCAAAAAATAATTGAAAAGGGTTTTTCTTTACTTCTTGTTGTTTTTGTAGTACTTGATGTTTTTCTTTTCCTCTCTTGCATTATTATTGAAGCATGGTTTATTATTTCCTATGGCTTATATGAGTGGTTTTATTCTCTTCCTTCCATAGCATTCTTTCAAATATTTCACCTTTGGATGGATTAGCATTCATGAATTCTTTTAGCCTGCTTTATTCGTGACAGATACCTTTCTTAAGAATAGTAGTCTGGTTTGAATTAGGAAGCTTGAAATGAATCCCTTTCTCCCATAAACTGTGTTTGGTTTTGATGTTCATCCCAGCAACATGAATCTGACAGGATGTTGGTACTAGAAGTGGGGTTGGATTTGCTGAGATGAATCTTTCTGTGTGGATTTTGGTATTTTGCCCCTGTGTCCTGGAGGAGGACTATATATCGACTTGGTATTTGTGATTGCAGATGCCTCACAGTGTGGTAAGCCAAGTTTTAACAGCCTTTCTGGTGAGAGTTTGGAAATGCCAAATGCAGAGAGATTATATTTATAGACTAAGCTTATAAACTCTCAAAGGGTAAAGAAAGCAGAGATATTTGTTGGAACTGGACTACTGGCATAAGGGTATGCTATGTTCTTTTGCCCATGCCCAGAGAATTTAGCCAAGGTTGAATTTAAAAGCGCAGACTGGTGTGTGTGGTGGTGTATAGAGAAATTTAAGATGTATGACTTAAAGTTGAAAAGGATCAAATAAGTTGAAATTACTGACACAAACAGATTTTAGGTGACTAAAGCTGTTATTTATTGTCAAACAGATTATCATCATTAACTGCTTCACATTGAAATAATGGAATGATGCCTAATATATTATCCATCCAGGAAAGTTGGATGAATAGGAATACAAACTCTTTTGAAAGGAGATGAATGAAAGGAAGAATTCTAAAATGCAACCTGCTATTCAATGGCATGATTTATTTTATCTCTGTATTAACAAAATGGTTGTGTGGCTGCACACCATATATTGGTTTTCCCTTCTTTTTCCTCTAGCAATTTCATTTTCAGGTCTGATATTAAGGTCTTTGATCACTTTGGACTTGATGTTTCTGCATGGAAAGAGATAAAGATCTATTTTCATCCTTCTACAAATGGATGTCAAGTTTTCCCAGCACCATTTGTTAAAGAAACTCTTTTTTCCAATGAATATATATATATTTTATTTTTGTCAAAAATCAGATTGTAGGTTCCTGGGTTTACATACATGTACTCTATTCAGTTCCATTGATCTACATGTCTGTTCTGTGCCAATATCATGCTTCTTGTTTTGTTTTTTAACTATGGCTCTGCAGTATATCATAAAATCAGTTAGAGTGATAGTGCCAGCCTTATTTTAATTACTCATAATTGCTTTTGCTATTTGAACTTTTTTGTGCTTCCAAATGAAAGGACAGTACTGTCACCATAGCAGGCTTGAGGTGACCCTCCCAAGACACTAGACCTAAGTTTCAGTTAACTGTAACTGATCAAACCAGTTCCTGGAAAAGCCACAAAGCCAAGGGCACTAAGACCAGCCAATCAGGGTGGCCCCCATATACAAACCTGAAACCAGATGTATTAGTCTTGCCTGGGTTTACACAAACATGCCCAGAGATAAGAAACACCCCTTAGGAACACCAATCAGGCGAAGACCAGTCCTCTAGAGCCACCTGTACTTTAAAAAAATATATCCAATCATTTTCAGAGGACAGCATTCCCTCCCTGATTTACCCCATTCCTGTGGTTAAGATGTTTAAAGGGAGCCTGTGCACTCCTACTAGGTCACCTTCTTGCTAGAAGCTTGACCCCACATGCTGGTTTGCTGCCTCCAGAAATAAACATTCTTGCTTTTGCATACGTGAGTGGTGGTCTTCATTGGGTCGATTCGTGGACCCTAACACAAATGAATTTTAGGATTATGCTTTCTATTTCAGTGAAGAATGTCACTGGTTTTTGGACAGGGATCACACTTAATTTGTAGATTGCTTTTGGTTTTTACACCTTAATGTGTAGATTAATTTTTACACCTTTTCCCAATATTGATTTGTCCAACCCATGAACATGGGATGTCTTTCCATTTCTTAATATCTTCTGAAATTTCTCTCTTGAGTTTTTAAAAGTTTTCATTGTAAAATTCCTTCCCTTCCTTGGTTAAATTCATTTTTTATTGAGGCAATTGAAATTGAGAATTCCTTCCTGATTTCATCAGCAGCCCATTTGTTATTGTTATTAAGGAAGGCTACTGATTTATGTGCATTAATTTTATATTCTATTGCTTTGCTGAAAGTGTTTATGAACTCTATCAGTTTTGTGGTAAAATCTTTAGAGTGCCTTGTATATAAAATCATATCATCTGCAAATGATGATAAATTGACTTCTTCCTTTCCTATT